>JAQIWG010002211.1:0-21156 GCA_034695025.1 Chamaedrilus cognettii | reverse complement strand
GACGGTCCGGGGGTCCTTGTTGTCCCCCGTGCCGGACGCGACGCCACCGGCGCTGGCCCAGTTGACCGGTGGCCCCGCTGACGTCGTTAGCTTTTTCTTTGTTTGTTGTGACACCATGTTCAAGGGAAAAAATACTCGGGATGGTTTCCCGTTGCCTTCCCCAAGGGTTTTAAATCCGAGTTTTTCTTCCCTTGTGGTGTCATTGGTTTCCCTCTATAGGTACTTCCAGGGTGGGCGAAGAGGACGCGGATACCTTCCCCCCAGTCTGCAGTATAAATTGGTAATTGATACTTTAGCCACATTCAGTTTGTAACGTTTTGCTATGTCAACCTTAAACAGTGATGGTGATTATTATCACTTTTAAAAATGTGGTGATGGGCAAAACGCAAACACCACCGTCGCCATAAAAAGTTAGGCACATGCCAAAGCAGACGTAGGCGTTAATCTGTAACGCTCGCACTCCTTAGAAAACATGCAGCGTCCACCTTCTCTCGTATCTACGTGGGTCTAGAACCTAGAGCATATATACGAGTGACTACGTATCTTTTTTTTCAAGTTTATTACTCACTGTTATGCCTGCAGCATAGCAGTGGGTATACTTTCAGTAGGCTAGGCATACAATGATAATCTGTCCGTTCGTCCGTCCGTGCAGAGTCGCTCAAAATATTCTGCTGTGCTTTATAGCGATGACGTCAGCCTTGTATAAGCCTGTACTAGCGAGGCCTATAGAACTGAACGCATATGCTGAATGCCTATGTATACTGAATATAATGTAAGACATACAAGTTAATCAAATCTATTGAAATAGGCCTCTGCTTAACAATGGTTTGAATTTAAATTTAACGTTTGTTTTAATGTCTAATGATGCAATGCCACAAGCCAACATGTATAGATGACCATTAATGGATATTGAGCGTGACATATTGTAACAATGTAACGAGCATAGCTTGTAACATAGGCCTTGCGCTATAATGGAACTTGGAAATAACAAATGATAAAACTAGCAAAAAAGTTTTACTCTTAGACGTTGAGACACACAATAAATCCTAAGATTCTTGTTGTTTCCATCCACTTTTTTACTAGACCTTATCTGGTAGCTTGTTACACACACTACCATTTCTCTTGTATTTAGGGGAAATAAAGCATGACCAATGATTAATGGCTAGTAAAAATGTTTCACTTTGAGACGCACATAAAATCTCAAAATTCTGGGTTTTTATTGCCACTTTTCACTACATCTTAACTCTGAGCTTGTAACACACACTGCCATTTCTTTTGCATTTAATGGAAAAAAAAGACAAATTATTAAACGCTAGCAAAACGTTTATTTTTTATGATGCACATAAAAATCCCAATGTTCTGGGTTTCTATTCCCACTTTTTTTAGTACACTATATCTGGTAGCTTGTAACATACACTGCCATTTCTTTTGCATTTCATGGAAATAAAGTGTGACAATTGAT
Source organism: Chamaedrilus cognettii (assembly GCA_034695025.1). Taxonomy (NCBI): domain Eukaryota; kingdom Metazoa; phylum Annelida; class Clitellata; order Enchytraeida; family Enchytraeidae; genus Chamaedrilus; species Chamaedrilus cognettii. The sequence continues at coordinate 19,694 of JAQIWG010002211.1, read as the reverse complement.
TAAAGGCTAGTAAAAAGTTTCACTCTTAAGATGCACATTAAAATCCCTAGGTTAGGGGATTTTATTGCCACTTTTTCACTATATTCTTTGTCGGAGCTTGCAACATATCTTAACTATTGTAACAAACAATGGTAATGACAGATCGTAAAATCTTGTGGGGGCTATTCATAAACGGCAATCTAAAGGCGGATGCTTCTTCCAAATGTTGGCTAAAGGTTGGGCAACAAGGATAATGACAACACTTCCCACAATGATATTGGGGATGAGGGGTGCCCCTGCAAATAATTTCAGTCATAAATTCAAAATTAATCGTTTTGGTTTATGATTAAAAACCTAACCTACTCATAAATCTCGCACTACTTTTGAAATTAAATTAAGAAGACACATTTATAAAATAGGAAATGTTTAAAAAATTGCATGTACACTGTAAATATGAAAATAGTGAGTTCCACCGACATTTCGGATTTCTTGTTGTTTCATACAGTAGTGCAATACATGTAGTGCAAGAAATAAAACGACGATGAACATCCTCTTAAAATGCAAATAGACTAACAGAGGATCGTACATTTGTGGGTAACACGCTTCACAGCCTAGGACCCGATACACGATTGTTTTGCTCACGGATGATTGTACCTTGCTGCAGTATCGCGTGGACTAGCATTGAAAGTTGGCACATGAGTGCAGCGCGCCCAGACTGGGATGAGCAGAGAGGACAACGACGGCGCGATGACAGAGCAGGACGCTGTTGATGCAGACGAGCTGAAGAGATTCTGTCAGCAGCTCGTCCACAGAGGACAGTTTAAATCAATGCGACGCCTGAAAGTAGGCAGCAGCGTTGAATTACGGGATTACATTGTGATCTTTGACGAATCTGGACAGAAACGAGATTCCAGAGATGTGGATATTATGTCCTATTCAATAGAGCATTACGCTTTCCCGCCTACACAGATTGTTCCCGTCCAGTACAACGGAGCAGTGCACATATTTTATACAGACGGCGTGCATCCAGGCTACACGAGACTGATTGTGGAGAAAAGCGGCGCTGTACTGAAGCATATCTCACATCTACATTTTAGATGTTGTACGACCGCACATGGCCCTGCCGAGCTATATGACAGTGTGGCTGCAAGAAAGCAAGAGAATACTGCAAACACTAACAAGGGATTAGTTGCTTGTTTCTTGATACCATTCCGAGATATGGTCCATGCCGTCCACTGTCCGTACTGGCCCGTAGAGGCGTCCGAGTGGATCACGCGGACACGCCGTCACGCCTGTCCGTCAAAGTCTGTTATCAAACAAGTCGTTAGGTACGGGTGTGACTTTGTTGGCGCAGCGCATAAACTGAGTTGCAACAGAAAGAACAAGAACGAATGGAGGTTTTCTTTTTCAATGGCGGAATTGCTCATCATTCGAAGTTGGACGAGCTCACACAGAATTGTCTACAGAACACTCAGAATTATAGACAAGATGATTGCGCAAAAGCAAGTAGAAAGCGGCAAAGAAACAGTTTTGTGCACGCATTACTTTAAGACTCTGATGCTGTGGGCGTGCGAGGAACGACAAAAAAAATTCTGGGCCGAACATTTGTTAGTGCGTTCGATACAACAACTCTGATAGAAATGGCTGAGTGGCTGACATCGAAGTTCTGCTGCAACTATTTCATACCAGCCAACAACATGATAGATCACTTGAGGGATACTGATGTATCTAGTGAGGTCGCTGCTCTGTACGAAGCATCTGCGTCCTCTTGGCTAATTACTCGACTCCACTCATTGTGCGCTTACAATGAGTTTGTTAGGATCAGGCATAATTTTATATCTGAAATGCCGCTTTGGATTAATAGATGTTTGATTATTATGGATCGCGTTCGGAATGATGAAGACACTTATCGTGATCTAAGTTCAAATACATTTTTGCAAGATTTGCAGACAGCCTTAGTTCTAGAACTGACTGATGTTTACCGCGGACTGACTTGTCACAGAGAGGCAGTCATCCATGACACGGCCAGGACGCAATTTCTGCGTCGAGCTAAAGAATACTTTAGTGCCGCTACGAGACTGCATCAGTCTGTGGACCGTGATTTATATAGACGGCGTGCATCTCGGCTGCGTGAGACTGATTGTAGAGAAAAGCGGCGCTGTACTGAAGCATTTCGTACATCTAGATTTTAAAGATTGCACGACAGCACACGGCCCTGCCGAGCAATATGACAGTGTGGCTGCAAGAAAGCAAGAGAATAATGCAAACACTGACGAGGGATTAGTTGCCCGTGGCTTGATACCATTCCGAGATATGGTCCATGCATACCACTGTCCGTACTGGCACGTGGAGGCCTCCGAGTGGATCACGCGAACACGCTGTCACGCCTGTCCGTCCAAGTCTGTCATCAAACAAGTCGTTAGGTATGAGTGTGACTTTGTTGGCGCAGCGCACAAACTGAGTTGCAACAGAGAGAATAAAAACGAATGGAGGTTTTCTTTCTCAAAGGCGGAATTGCTCATCATTCGCGAATAATCTGTTGTCACTGCAATCAATAGCATTAAACTTAACCCAGGCGCCCAAAATCTTGCCCCCGGTGTAACGCGATGCCAAAAAACCGTATCCCGGCGAAATCATACGCCAGATTAAAGATCTCGTTGCCGCTGCAATTTAAAACTAAAAATAGGTAAATTTACCATTTTTGCGAATTTGACAATTTCGTTGCGATTCTGCTGCCATTAACTAGCCGCACTGATTCAGGGATTCAAGGATTCGTTATTCCTTAAACGTTTACTGTTTTGATGGCGCGTTTGTACCCCCAGGAACTTGCAACCGTCAGGGTGACTTAGCAACTTATCTTGAAGAAAATTCCAACGGACTCTTGCATGCGATCGAGACACTATGCGTAAACCGATCAATGTCCATTTAGCGCTGAACGAATCGGCCGTCGAATTTGATAAGTGAATTCTCACAACAACCAACGGCCATTCCATTCTTTGAAGTACGTTTGCAGTCGCTTCAGATATTTAAGCTGTGTGTTTAACTGCACTAAAGTTTTACATTGGTAATTTTTGTGGTGGATAAGGCATGTTAGAAGAGTTGTAAGCAAACACGATGGATTCTAAGTTGTGAACAATTGGGTTTTAGGCTATCAAATAAGATCTGATAATATTATGATACCCATGCAGTGACTGTGTGCTTTTTAAGAAGCAAATTTTAATATACACCGTGGCTCAAAAGTAAAGGATCCAATGAACTTCATTAATAACTACGGAACGCAGTAAGCGTTTTCGATTACATTTTTACCACGTTACCGTGGATTATTTCTTGATATTCCTACCAACATTTGTTGTATTCATCAGGAGGTTAAAAAGACACAAGGAGTCAAAGTTGACCTACACGAAAGCGCATCAACCAAGCTGCTTAATTGACGCTTGCACCTCCTATGCAATTAAATAATTTTTCGCGTTATTGCTTATCTTTGTGATAACTACAGGATGTTTAGATTTGTCTCACGTTTTAATCATTCGATGCTTCATGTGTTCGACGCTGATTTTTTTCTCACGCGTTTTCGTAACCAGCACCATGCTGCTAAATTGTGATAAATGACAGAGCGACACTTTGACGCCCAGCGCTGTGTCATTCTTCTTTTATACCACGCTCTTCGATCGTTTCACGTGCATGGTGGAACCAAATCGTGTTGAAACATGATGTGAGCATCCATGGATTGCTACAAATTACTGAATTTTAATATAAAAGAGTTCATTACACACAATTGTTGATGCAAATAGCAATTAAGCAGTTTCCCAGCTTGGTTGACGCGTTTTTTTGTACGTCAGCTTAGACTACTAGTATCTTTTTAACCGCTGTATGAAATTCAAAGCAAATTAGCTGAAATATGCAGCAACGAAGCCAGTTAATGTGGTAAAAATTTCATTTTCCGTGCGTTCCGTAGTTATTGAAGAAATTCATTGGGTCCTCTACTTTGAGTCACGGCGTATTGTTACCAGACGCCTATTGTCTAGTAACTATTTAGAACTATTTAAATTTAGATAACAACGCCAAATTTGAATGTATTTAATATTAAACTACAACGGAGCAGAGTTTATGGTGACAGTAAACGAGCGCTTCTGCCGAACCGCGCTCGCGGTCCAGCTTTTACAATTAGTTACAAGGACGGCAGGTTTCTAAGTGTAAAATAACAACAGTAGTTCTACTGGAAAGGTATTCGACAGCTAATCTAGTTGATGAGTAACAGTATTTTGAATTAAGTCAAAAAGAAAATTTAGCGATCGACCAAGCATCGGCACCAAAGGGTTTAAACTAATGAGCACATATGGTATGTAGGTGGATTCGAGATTGCTTACAGGACAAACGCATTAAACTGCTGACGTCCTCGAGCTAAATTCCAAGACTAACTGGCGTCAGACACTGACGAAACTCTCACATGAAAAGTGTATCTGAACTAGAAGGTATCTTAGTGCAACTGTAAAACATAGATGTGAAACAAGAGCATAAAAATACTATGAGTAATAACTGCGAACCTCAATAGGCTACATTTGTACACCGCAACAAATTCCTTCCATGTGATTTTTAATGCTCTTCTCAACCGATAACGTGGTAAAGAGAGCCAGAGCCTTGCCGAGCGCCTCGATCATCCATCCATCCTGCAGGTCCTCGATTAGGTCTTCTACGAGACTCGACGTCTCCCCAGAGGCGATTGCAGCCGATGCCCCCTGATTATGCTTCGGCGGTATTGTGGTTCATGAACATTAGCGAGTGTGAGGGAACATCAGCGAAAATGAGGGGGGGGGCGAGTCCGGCGGGGGGCAGAGGGGAGGGGTGGGAAGACCCGCCGGTAGCTCGCCGTCTGGCGCGCAGGGGCGCCCGAGTGTTCTCACAGCTCTACTTGCTATTACTACTTGTACAGTCAGACGTAGATTCGGCCGCGATACATACAGTTATATATACAGAACTTTATTTGCCACATAGGCAGTAGAAAACACACAGTGTATAACAATATCGCACACTGTACAGAATCCATGACAGTTTAGACTAAACGTGCAATATTAAAGAGATAAAAAAAAGCAAACTAATTACGCTAGACTGCCAAACAGCGCTGACCTCGGCAGATAAAATGCTAAACAATGTTCTTATCAACTGACTCGGACTAAATAAATAGTTTAAATAGTTGATTTTAGTTTGCATCAAAACACAGACAGGGTGTAAAAAGTACAAATCACGCCAGATACAAAAAGGGCTAAAACCACAGGTCCATAAGGGACACTATATATGGCACCTACTAGGAAATCAACGTCATAGAAATCGACACAGTGGCCAAGAGATAAAAGCATTGAATAAGTGATAGCACAGTTACTGAGCGAGACAATCAAATCAACATAATACCACACACATAGTTACTATATTAAATATATTATCATCAATCACATAATTACAAATTATATTTAATTTACACAAAACTTAATAATTATTAATGAACATTTAATGTACAAAATAGACAAATCGACCAAAAATGCAAAAAGGCCTATAAAGAAAAATTTAATGCATTATGAGAAAAGCATAAAGTTCAGGGGAAAGAGAAATTTAAAAAGGAACGCAAAAAAGTGGTCCAAATTACATAAAGCACATGAAAATAATAACACATTTACAAATTTAGTCTTGCGGACGCTAGATAATTGCTCAACAGTATATCCTGTATAAAATTGACAATCTGCAAGCATAGTTGCATCAAAGCTTCCAAAAATCTTCGTACGTCTACACGACTCCACGGACGCTCGATGTTTCGAATAAGCGTCTTTATGCCCTTGAAAGTATAAAGTGTAGTACACGGCTCCTTCCACCGCTTTTTCATTCTAATACAGCAAGATTTAGTTTCATTTAACACCAAATCTATCAAGTTCATCATAATTATGTCACTCAACAATTATTCTGTATATAAATGCTATCTGCACCAATGCCTTCTCATTCTGAACTGAAACCAATTATAATTATTATGCTCTGTAGACTAGGCCTATAATTATTATTTCTCACGCTGCTCTGGCCTCACTAGGAAGGAATAGATCCCCCCCGACCCCTCTCGGCTATTGCACGCGCTGAACTAAAAGCTAATGAATCCCGCACGGTGGCTACTAAGGCTTAGGCCTACATGTACCTGGCTTCTGCCAGCTCTGCGTTCTGGACTCCGCCCCTCTACACAAGTTAGGCTATTGTTATCTGGATGGGACCCTGGATCTTGCAGTGCACTACCTGCAATACTCTATACGCTAATTCAATAGAAGTAGCCATATAGGCCTATTCTGCCTAACTTCTAACACACCTCAAACACACTCTATCTTACCACTACAGTCCCTGTATTAACATACTACCACTCCTGGGACTATTTAAAGTTAACTAACGATAGATTGCCGGCCCTCTGTCTATTGCTATTTTTGCATCAACCCAGCTTGCTATCTTAAAACAGTAACGGCTAGTTGCTAGACTTCGATTTGAGTGGGATTTATGTGCGATTTATGTGCGTAGTCCGATTTAACGAAATTTTTGTTGCTAGACTTTGATTTGAGGTGCGAATTAGCAATCTGCGAACTAATTTTTCAATTCGCACATTTCTGCGATTTGAAGTGCGATTTAACGATCAAAACATCGGAATGTCAGTTACGTTTCAAGATTTAAATTTTCGCGAAATTTTTGAACATTAACCACTATTGACACGTATTGACACGATTAGGGACTTCCGGAACGCTAGTAAAGACCAGAGTTCAGTAATATTTTAGCTCATTTACTAACCCGCACACAAACCGAGGAAAACTGTCGATCGACCCAAAAATTTCAAACTGCAGTTTCACTTAAACTGCAGTTATTGAGTAATGTTGCAGCGGGACAGGGTCCCGCTAAAATTGTACTTTCTTTGACTGAACATTGTTTAGGCCTACCGGCCTTGATGAGTTTTATTTGCGTCTAGTTAAGTCAATTGTATAGGGTTTTGCTAAGGTAACAGTGATCCTGTCTTAGTTAGGCCTACTGGCCTGGGTAATTTCAGTAATCTAGGTTACTGTATTGTAGCGGGACAGGGTCCCGCTAAAATTGCACTTTCTTTGACTGAACGGTCTGCTACTTAGTAACAATGTGCGACTTAGCGTATTTTCAAATCGAAAGTCGAGCAACCGGCCGTAAGAGGCCAACATACCGTTGAAGTTTACACACTAATTCTGAGACTCTACAACCCGCAAATAGATGCAACCTATATCATACCTTCACAATCTACTTTCCATTCTTCGATAATAATAATTATTAGGGACTTACAGCTATAACAATAATTCTTCAGCTACGCTGCCTTGTGGCAACCGTCTAGGTATCATAGGTATTCGCTCCCCCCCCCCCTCTAGCGGCACTATCTACCACAACCTTGCAAGCGTTGACTCTAAGCTGCGAATTTTGCTCTGCACTAAGTCACACTGGACTTTTCTTTGACGTTCAATAGATTCTAAACTCTTTGCTTAGAGTTAATACTGCACTCTGGCTAGGAGCCTTCCCTCAAAGTTCACAGACCCCAATACAATAATTATTCTGCTGTAATAGAATTGTAGTGTATGCTCACTACACTTTATTATAGGCAATAAATGAAATGTGGCAGCCTAGACAATAATTGAATATTTGCCCAACGATTTGTTAACGAAGTACCGCTTTCAGGATTTTAGAGTTATTTACATTTCCTACACCCGCCGTAATAGGCCAATTTATTTCTCATCACGGTCGCCACAATGTTGCTCTAGACAATATTCTCCACAAATCGGTTGATTTCACAGCTGAAAGATTCCCTGATGTCGTCATTGGCTTATGAAATAAACGTTATCCTTATACCTGCTTGAGAAATTTTATTTCTGAACTGTGTTTTCCATGGGCCTACTTCTATTTCAGGGCTTGTTATTGGTGTACGGGATCACAACGGTCTGGTGTCGATGGTAGGCCTACATGTGATTTCTGAATCTGTTAAGTCCGACAACAATGAGGCGAAGAAACAGATATTTTGTTTGTATCATCAACAATGCTCAAGATCTGAAATTGCTATTCAGGCAAGAGAATATCTAATACCGACCCATTCATTTTGCTATGTTAAATGAAGTCTTTTCAAATTTTCTGAGCCAGTAAAATTTATTTTTATTCTGGACTTAGCAGTTTTGCCAGTAACATACATTCCTAAATATCCCTCTCAGCATTGTCATCAAAGTGGAAAAGAAGCAACGTCATCATCATCATCATCATCATCGTCATCTCGTCATACTGATACACTGTGTGCATGCTCCAGCATGAATGATGACTCCATTCTACAAATGGATAAAAATGTTTTGATAAGTATCGCACACGAAAGCTATTGTCACACATTGGATTATTCTATTTTCAATTCTAAGGGCTGTAGATACAGTGAAGTCAATTTTCGGTGTTAGACAGATGAAGACGAGTGGATGACCTTGTGGCATACATGACTTTGTATGCATTAACTATAGACTGCTTTAGAGTCCAAAAGCACTCAACCTCTAGAAGCACGCCATTTCCATACATGTAAACTAATTAGTATGGCTCAAACGAATCTCCATCAACTACACTCTATCAACTCTACAACTACCCCAGCAAGTCAAATAACAAAGAATAGACTTGCAGCCCAGAGCTCCCCGAGCGAGTCGTAAAATGCGACTGAAGAGGAGGGAGCGGTTCGGAGGTGGCCCTCTTACTCAGAACCGGACCATAATTATATAGTCTTTGATACTACACACGGTCCTTAAAATTCACCCCCCCCCTATCAACTGCAGAAGCGAACGTTGCGCGACGCCCATTCCCTACGACATACCTCAAAGTCATGGCGATCTAGCCCTGGAGACTAGGATCGGTGCATTGGATCCGATTCGTGAAATATTACATCACTGCTGGTCTACATGATGTAAAGTTCTAGAAACCATAGATCAATACTGCTCGAGGCTTCGAGGCTAGCCTCAGCGGCCGAGTGAGTGCGGCCTCAGTGCCTGCGCTTGAACTGACGACAGGTGACGATCCTCCAGATAGTCGCCCTCAAGTCGCTCGACGTGAAGGCGTACAGGAAGGGGTTGACAGTTGAGTTGGCGTACGCCAGCCAGAAGGTGTACTTATAGGCGTTTTCCGAGACGAGCGTGGGGCTGATGAAACTGAGGTCGTAGACGATGTGGAAGGGGACCCAGCAAATAACGTACAGCGCTATGATGTAGGCGAGCGTCACGAACGTCCTGCGTTCCTTTTCCTCGCGCGACAAGCCGGTAACACCGACCTTTGCCGACCCCTCGCCCCCTCCTCCGCCTCGTGCCCTATCCATCGGCTTAGGGGGTTCTTTCCTTCCTTTCTCCTTTTCTGTTCCTGCAGAAAGCTGAGTCTGCGAGTGAGTAGCGCTGCTCACGTCCAAGGTTTCGTTTGTCTGGGATTGAGTGCTAGTGGACGTAGAAGGCATCGCCGCCGCGGCCACTTTGGTTTCCGCCGCCATCTTGGTGTCTCCCTCCTCGCCCGCTGCGTAATCAGTGACGTCATGTTCCACGTTCGTCTCGAGCTTCTGCGTCACCGAGGCACTGCTTCCGCAGCGCTTCAGCCAGCCCCACCTCCAGCCGGTCCCGCCCATGACCTGCTCCACGCTGAACCCACCCCCCGGCTGATTGAGCTTCACCGTGCGACTAGACATCGCCCTGTTGGCCATATAGGCCTCGCCCACCTCCTGGTGCTCAACAACGGCAGGACGCGTGCGCACGAGCTTCTTTATCTGAACGAAAACAAGGATGGAGCAGCCGACGATGGTGCAACAGGGTAGGTGGTGCCCCAGTGCGGCCAGGGCGATGGAAAACTGCGGGTTCTGGGCGGGTACGAACACGCAGTGGTAGAGGCGGGTGCGCAGCACGCGGTCAGAGATGACGGGGTACATGATGATCGAGAACACGAGGCACCTGCGGACACATGAGGTCGTACGTGGGTCATCAAAGCACCAGCATCAACGCTGACATATATGAGCTTATTCATTGTGATAGAGATTCGTTCTTATGAGGAGTTTCAAAACACGGAACCTCTTGGTTATGGTTGTGCATCTTCGTCAATGGTAGATGAAATTGTGTGATATGTTAAACTGTTTAGCCCGAGCAATAAAGGCGTGCATCAAAGCTCTCAAAATTTGTCAGTTCAAGGTGTCTACCGCTAGCAGTGACGCGAACGCGCAGAGGTGCATAGAAGTGCCATTGCCACGCAGCGTCATCGTTATCGTATTCATTGAACTCGTTCATCGATACCACTTTCAGTGACGAATAATTATTATGCTCTGCATTCTGAAATGCGTCGGCTTTCTTAAGCATTTGTTCGTACATATGTCTTGCATCTCAAATTAAATTTGTTTATAAGTAACTATTGCATGGTTGATGACAAGGTTGCTGACGATATAAAGGCTTAGAGTGTCCTTATATCCGCTTTATTATTATAAGTATAGCCGATTGAGCTCAGAAACTCATGTGATTTACATTTACGAGTAGGCCAGATGCTTCACAAAAAATCCGACTTGCCGAGGCTAAAGTTCATTCTTTTCCGGTTTCAATGAGCCGTCAATCACGTTTCAACGCCCCCTGGAGCAACCAGGGGAAGCCCAGAATCGTGACCTTATCAGCTTCACTTTTTTTGCAATTTCTCTGTGTGATCACATGGAAACGTCATTCGCAGGCGTATCTTTTAAATAATTTTAACAAAATTAGTCTTTAAATCATTTTGTCGGATAAAATACTCTGGATTTTGAGTGCTTGCTAATATTCTAAGAAATTAAACAAAACTTTATGACATTTCACTGTTAGACCTTAATTCAGATTGAAAAATTGGAAAATGTCAATTTGTTGAAATCTAGATTTCTCACAAAAAAACACATTTAAAAACCCCGCACACCTTTCGATCAAAACGTAGGAAGTTTACAGTGGCGTTCGTTTGAGAGAAGAGGCTCGGGATCGCTAGATTTGCGTGCATTCGGTCAAACGAGCGCCAGCCGTCGTCGCAAAGGTCACTGTGACCTTAAGATAAAGAATACTGCGTGCAGCATTCGACGTTAAGGATCATGCTGTCATGTCCGCGCGTCAAGAAAAACGACCGCAAGCAGTCGGCGGCTCGAAAAGTTCTCTAGGAACTATTGTCCTTAACGACAAAACTTCCTTCGTTTTGGCCGGAAGGTATGCGAGCACTATTAGAAGATTAAAACGTCATAGTTTTGGCCAGAAAACAGATTCGGATGATTCTCGACGAAGTACATGTGTGCTACTTCAAAAGCAGTTACGACTACTCGTAGTTAGGCCTAGCTAATTTTAAATCTGAAGGTACTAGACGGAAAGTTCACATTTGGTCAACATGTAGCAGCTCATTATTATCGGGGCTCTTGTTTACTAAACTCTGATTGGTCAGTGGTATCCACTGCCATCACCTAATTAAATTAAGCCACGCAGGCGTACCGTACGCATCACTGACAAACCGAAAACGCCGGAAGAGCATCACGTGAACTAACAGGAAAAGCAACCTTGCTACAAATGGGACGACTCAAATATTGAAATCAAACACCAGTGACGAGTTTTGATTTTAAAAATTACAAATCACTATGTTTAGTATTTTAGCATTCTGAAGTCTACCAATTTCTAAACATAACAGCCCGCACTTGACCTCTTCAAAACGAATATTTTCACCGACAGGAAGATAAGCATCATGGAAAATAAGCAATATTGTTGACACGATACCGTTGAGTTAGACAGCCATTCACAATTACACATGACTCGTGATTAGCAAATTAAATTCTCGACTATGCCCAGAGCAACGAACACAAAATGGGTATTACGGGGTTAGGAAGAGAGAGGGGTAAGAAGAGTAAGAAAGACTCTGCTAGAGTCAAGAAGTATAAGTAAGACCCTGCTCGAGGCAGGAAGAGTGAGTAAGACCCTGCTCGAGCCAAGAAGAGTGAGTAAGATCCTGTTCAAGACAAGAAGAATGAGTAAGATTCTGCTCCAGGCAAGAAGAGTGAGTAAGATCCTGCTAGGCGCAAGAAGAGTATGCAATACCCAGCTCAAGATGAGAATAGTAAAACCCTGCTCGAGTCAAAAGGAGTAAAAAACACCCTAATCGAGGCAGGAATAGTAAGCGAGACCCTGCTCGATGCAACGCACGCACACACACCCGCGACCTAGTGGCCGAGTTTCCCGCCTGGGCAAGGGTAGGCCATTTTCCATTTGCAGCCAGGTATACAAAAACCCGAGTACCCTCACCCCACGGGGGGCATCGGAGACAACGTCCGAGGTCTTCTGGGGGAGGGACAATTAGCCCCAAAATTGAAATGATTAAAGAAATGATGGAATCGGTCCCGAGTTCAGTGCAACAATAGTAAGAAAGACCCTGCTCAAGGCAAACAAGAAGCAAGATCCTGCTCGAGGCAAGGATGAAAGCAAGACCCTTCCAGAGACAGGAATAGAAGTAAGACTCTGCTTTAGATAAGAAAGTAAGTGAGATGCTGCTTGAGGCGCGTATCTCACCAGATGACGATGATAAACCAAGCCGCCTTCTTCATCCCATTGTGCTGCCTGTAGTTGATGCTCCACGTGATCGACCACATCCTGTCGATGGCGATGGCCGCCAGGGTGTAACAGCTCGCGTAAACGAGGTTGTGATCAAGAACAACAAAAATGCCGCAGAGGACCTTGCCAAAGGGCCAGTAGCCGTACATGATGTTGATCGTGTAGGCGTTCATGGCCATGACGCCCACAAACATGTCGACGAACGCAAGGTGCGCGATAAGCGCAGAGAAGGTCGTGCGCAGCTTCTTTTCCACGATGAAGGATACGAGCACAAAAAGGTTTGCCGTGAAGGTGACGCCGACCACGACGAACATGCAGACCCCGAGGGTGATGCGGTCGGAGGGGACGGGCTTGCCCATGGCCGAGTAGTCGTAGTCGGCCGATGCGGTCGAGAAGGCGGGGGCCTGGATGAGCAGTGGCAGGGAATGCTGGAAGGGAAGGAGGGGTGTGAGAGAAGATTGATTGTGGTGAGGGTCATTCCAGTTCGACGCGTTGTGAGACCAATCTACGGGTGACATGACGCGCTTGTGGATGGGTGTTATGTAAAGAGATGATAGGCCAATTGTCTATACTCTACAGACAGGCACGGAGTTCGCTGCAGAGGGATGTATTATCCAGGTCTGCCAGGCGTGGACCAGAACGATTTAATGACATCGCCATTAAAGTGTAGTGGCCTAGATATACCTCTACTTGAAATAGCGAAACAGCAGATTATCAGCGCGCCCCTAAACCGGCCTTAATAAGCGCATTGTAATGCCCCGAGGGAGAGGAGCCCCTCAGCGGGAACTCACGACTTACGACACTTTACCTCTTCTCCACTGCTGAAAATCACTACGTAATTTGACCTAATCGGCAGGATTAGATGGGGTGGGGGGGGGGGGGTTTGACTCAGGTTCTAGAAGGAAAACGGGCAAGTCATGGTTGATGCGTGGTATCTGAGAGAAAGCAAAAGGAAGAAAGCTTTAACGCTGATCAAACTTGGTATTGACTGCTGCAGACTGTGGTAGGTAGAGATATAGAAGAATTCGACAGTGGATTACTACTTCGTCTATTTTAACTTCTCTGCTATACTCCACTTGGATGCATGCTTATTTAAAGGGATTAAAACGGAGTGCGGATCACTCTAACGGTTTTCATCGCTGTCGGACGACGGTTCAGTTATCTACACCCTGACCCTACCCTAGCTTGGACCCTAACCCTAACCATAACTTCCTAAATCTAACCCTATTGTCGACGATGTACGTCGACAAAGAACTAGAGGCACTGACAGCTGCTGCGATTGAGTTTAAGCATAAGATGCCTTAATGCTGTATTGCATTGCTTCGTCTATCCTGTCCGGCTGCCTGACGAGCTTTATTCTCGTCTATAGTGTGTCTGAGTAATGCTTTGTGAACTCGGAAGTGAAATAGTATGTAGTTGAGCGCTCAGTGCAGTGCCGCGGCTTTGGATGGATTATGGGCAGGACAGGCTATTCTTTGAAAAGTCCATGGAGGAAAAATCCATGGGTCTAGTCCTGTGCAATATCTCTCTATCTTTTGCCCACCGTAATGTCTGTCTGTGCCCATTCAAACCAGCAATGGTAGTTCTCGGGAGGGGCGGCAGAGATAGCCCGGAAGGGGAGCGGTTTAAGATGTCAAGCCCCCCCTGTGACATTGAAGGCAAGTATATATATAAATCTTTTATTTACCATCAAGGCAGAATACAATGGAGAAAAAGAAACTTAAATAAACATGCAGTTGAAGTGCAAGCTAAATTAAAGTGAAATTCACAACATCAGGTGAGAGCGTTCACACAATTAGCGAAATTGTATATTTATGTGTTACATTGACAGTATAAGGTGTCGTTTCTTGGGAGTCAAACCCCCCACTTCCCCTGTCGTGGGTGTCCACTGTCCATCCACCCTCCCGCCCCCATTCCCCGTTATATTTAAGGTAAGCCTCTTCAAGCTCCCGCCCCCTGTTATGTGATGTAAATACGTGCAAATGTACATTGTTTTTTGGACTTGTTGGGCTGGGCAATGGAAAAACTGAGGATCATTGGTGATAACGTTGAACAAAACGTATGTTAAACCTCCCCCCCCACACAATCGCGTTTTATTTTGGGGGGAAGAGTTCCCGTCAGCACTCCCCCCCCCCACCCCTGATCTCGAGTTTCTAGAGAATCATGTATCGCTTGTTTGAGAAGACTCCATCGTTGTGGATCGCTGGAATTGCAACTGGAAGGGCGTTCCGGAGGGGACCAGTTCCTCGCGCAAGATCGTCGCGCATGATCGTCGCGAAGAGGTTGGCGCCACTTTTTGTAGTGCGAGAAATGAAAAAACAGTTTGAACAAGCATATTGATGTTAGATGCCGGAAGCATCCTAAAACTGTTTAACCAGTGGCGGATCTAAGGGGGTGCGGGGGGGGAGCTAGAGCCCCAGCCGTGAGGTGCTGTAGGAGCACAAGGAGCACGGCTTTATTTCTTATCATATTACGAGCCCCCCTCCACCCCGTTCGTTTGACGAGCCCCAACGTTGGTAGGTCCATTAGCATTAGGAGCCCCACCGCTGGCTTGGAGCTGCCCCGTTGGTTTACACGGGTTGATGTGTGCAAGCGAGAAAATTTCATCAGCACCCCCTCCCCCTTCCGTAAATTAGATTGCGAAAGGAGAAAACAATAAATTAATGCCATTTTTTGCTAAATTCTTAAATTTAGCCTGCATTTGAGCCTCCCCCCCTCCCGCTAAACCATCTTAGATCCGCCAATGTGTATAGGCCTACACAGGATCTCCTATAGGCCTACACATGATCTCCTATAGGCCTACACATGATATTATAACATTACTGTATGTTGCTTACAAACGTATGTAGGCGTCGAACTGCAGAAAATCGTTTCTCCATTTCAGGGCAACATTGTCGCGTCTCTGAGACTTAGTTGCAAGAAAACAATTGATCAAAATGGTGCTAGGGAAGAGTTTATCACATAGGTGCATTCCTTGCGGAATACAGAGCTGTTTAAAAGACACTTTAGTGGGTATGTTGAATCTTGTTATTTAAAAAGATATTTTGAAAAAATGAAGAATTTGGACATAAATTAATAATTTAATACCAACAAACCAGTATATTTTATTTACAAAGCTGCAAGCAGGCAATAATGAGCACAGTGGAGGCCTGTTTAAGAGTATAGCAGACTGACGTCATGACATTAGAGAAAACATGTATTGATTGCATGACCTACAATGTTTAATTTTCATTTTCAGTCAAATACATTAGAATCATAAGTTGACAAAAATATTAATTTGATTAGTTCTGTGCTTGTGTGTATGTATGTGTGTTTACGGCACCTTTAACGCACCAAAATATGTCTTGCAAGAGAAGATGAAAAAACATCATTTGCTTGAATCGTAGGTGCGGGAGAAGTGCAGCAGACTACATGCAAAAAGCGTATTCGAAAAAAATATATATAAATTGTTTGCTAGCCCCACCTTTTTCTAAGTGCTCCAATATTAGTGTTAGATTTAATAGTACGTGAAAGTGCTCTAACCTTATATTCCGACAAAAAAACACCTCAGCCAAACCGAACTGCACTCAAATGACTGGCTGCACGGCAATTACACGGGTGACTCGGTTTGACACGTTACGGTAAGAGCGCCATTGATTAACTGCCACGCGTGACTGCGACACGCATCTCGTGACCGCACACCGATCATCTTCAATCTTCCTCAATATTAACTCTCACTCGAGGTCAGAGCGTCTAACAAGGAGAAACATTTTTGCGACGCAATAATGAGGAAAAACATTTTTACGATAGCATCCCTATAAACGGAGGTCTGCGTGTTGAAACAGGAATACGCTGCAGTGGAGCAGGCTACACACAGGCTGCCTGCACGCACGGGCATCGTAATTGCCGTACCTGCAATAGTTAGCACACGCAGAGGCTAGACGATATACTTGTAGGCCTGCGTGAGGCATGCCGGTAATTTTGCAAGCGTTCTTGCAAGCAGTTTTTTTATGGATTGTTTAGGCTTAATTGGTTTCTCTATTGCGGTAACATGGCGACCATGAATATAGTCACGTCTTAGGCCTATGTCGTATGTCACACCATAACTAGACAAAGAAAAGAACAGACGAGCAGGTGTTGGCAAACTAGGGGAAAGAAGAGAGCTACTGAACATCATTGTTCAAAGAAAGAAAAACTGGATTGGGCACAAAGTGAAAGAGGAGGGATTGATGAGAGAAATACTAAAGGGAAGAATGAAGGGTAAGAGGACTAGGGAAGGAAGCGAGTGGGAATGATAGATGATACTGAAGAAAAATCGTATGGAAACATGAAGAGAATGGCGGAGAACCGCCAGGTGTGGAGAGATTAAATGCCAGGGACCTGCCGTTTCGCAGTAAACTAGAGAGAGAGTTACTCTGATCCAGATTAGTGGTGTGACTATTTAGAGTAGCAACTATCTATGGTAGTGGAGTGACTATCCAGTGTAGTGTGGTAGTTATCCAGCGTAGTGGAGTGACTATATCGAGGATGCTTAGGGTAGTGGTGTGAGTATCCAGAGTAGCGTGATGACTACTCAGAGTGGTGTGGTAACTATCCATGGTAGTGATGTGACAGTGAGACTACCCAGGGTAGCGTAGTGACACTTGTTTGGATCCAGGGCACGCGTTAGTGTACGCCACCCCGCCAGTATTCCATAAACAAGCTGGCTCTGTAAGAATCAAGGATTGTAGCCGCAATACAACGTAAATCACGGTTCATGGACTGATGCATTCTCGTAGACTTCATTCACGGCACTTCACTTTCACGGCACTTCATTCACGGCACTAAAGTATTCTTCTGCTCGACGCAGACATAGCGCTCTTGCTGCGTCACGGATGACTGCCTCTCTGTGACAAGTGAGTCCGCGGAAAACATCAGTCAGCTCCTCAACCAAGGTTGTCTGTAATTTTCTGAATAACAATTAGAACATTAATCACGAAAACTGTCTTTACGATTCCAAACACGATCTAAAACGAGCAAGCTTCTACGAATCAGAGTCGGCATTTCACACCTAAAATTTAACTTGATCAGAAGAGACTCATCCCAAAAGCATAATACTTTCAAGCGTTCAATTAAACGCGAGGACGCAGAAGCTTCATACAGAGCAGCGACGTCAGTGGATACATCAGTGTCCATCCGCTTGCAACATAAACTGCCATATTTCTTTTACATTTCATAATGTAAAGTATGAAAAATGTTTCATTTCTAGTAAACCAGTCTGAAGCGGACAAGAAAATCACTAGCTTCTTGGCTTTTATTGCACTTTATCACTAGTCCTTATCTCATCTATATATAATTTCTCGGTCAGCTTGTCTGACACTATGATGTCAGGACGGCTCTCTCAAAGATATGCTAAAGGCTGATCAATAACAAAATGTCAGCATCTCCCGCAAACGACAGAGGGTGCTCTTAGCAATAATTTCAGTCAGAAGATCAATCAGTATTCGCTTTGGTGTAATTTTATTAGCGTCTAGGCGTACACAAATAAGCCTATGTCTCACATTATTTTCGCCATGATATTAAAAAAGCATTTTCATAAAAAATGAAATAGTCGGAAAATTAAATATACCAAAAAAATTAACATACATTTCATAGTGTGAGTTTCCACAAACATTTCGGATTTATGTTTTAAATGCAATCGCAAGATGACGCTGCTTTTTGAGCTCTTCGTGCAGTAAGGTGACGTGAACCAGCGAAGTGGTTAAATAGAGCTCCAAGCCTGCAACGCAGAGATATTTTGTGTCATTACATGTATGTGGTTATCACAACGTGGTAGCGCTGTGACTGGCACAGCTGGTGCAGCGGTCAGTGGCGGATCTACGTGGAGAAGCGAGGGGGGCCATTGCACCTCCCTATAATTATTTTTGTTTTAATTTACCTTTAACGCCGATGGTCACAAGGTTTTTTTTAAATCATAAAATCAAGCCAACAATTTTATGAGGGGGAAAAAGCAATCGCCCCCTCTGTAATACAGACCCGTTTACAAAATGGTGTTGGGGGAGTTTCTCATTTCCAATAAGTAAGAGCAGTTAGTTTGTTAGTATATCAAACTAAACAGGTTTGATGACGTGAACCCTAGACATGAAAAATCACAAAGGTGCTTGTCCACATCAATGTCACGAATTGCGTTGTGGCCGAATCAACTATGGCCGCCCGCAGCCATGATGAAAATTCAACTGTCAAGGTCATTTGTAATATAAATGACATACTTACAAACTAACCACCTTTTTCATCTATTTCGTTTATGTCCAATTGACCATGTTTTCGCAACGGTAGACTGGTGGACAACAAGCGTCGGGTTTTTACAGCCGCATACCCTTCCTGACGCCAACCAAATATATAATTAGATGACACAGGGATAGCAATTAGTGACATGGTACAGGGCGATGCGTCTGTTTCCCATGACAGAATATGACGCAATAAACTGCGGCAGAACGGCAACTACACAGCATATCGCGTCACACTTGCCTGCACACTTGTATATTGTGAGCAGACTCCCTAACCTGGAATTCAAGCATTCTGATGAAAGCAGTGAACTGAAGTGTTTCTTCCATTCATGCTGTAATAGTGCTCTTAGTTGAAGAGCAAGACAATATATATATATATATATATATTATATACTGCATATGTGGCTTCATATTTCACTTCTTTATGATAGGCGTCAATTCCTTGCCACAATGGCACAGACATCCATTTCTACTCTCAGCTAGTCAAACGTCTCAGAGGTTGTAGTTGACCTGGCACTTCTCGGCTTGTGCTGTATCTTGCTGCGATCACTTCTCTGTCCCTTCGACGTTTGTCAGACACAGGCCAAAGCTTGTTGTTTGACCGCCACTTCGTCCTTGCAGTTCTTTCCAGTAATTAAATTAATACGACTTGATCACTGTGATTACTTGTTCATGCCAGTGATACTCCAAGTGAATCAGCCACTCGATGCAGCTAGAGCTCGTCAACTAGAGTCCAAACTACTGCCACATCTCCTGCAACCACATGTCATGGCAGTATGTTTTGTCATGGCAGTATGCCTGGCGATGATAGTAGCATCGCCAGAGACACACATATCTCACAACAACTTGTTAAGTTAGCAGA
>JAQIWG010002210.1:0-21157 GCA_034695025.1 Chamaedrilus cognettii | reverse complement strand
CCAAGTTGGTGTAGATATGGCTACAGTTGGTGTGTATAAAGTTTCAGACCAATCTGATACGTTTTGACCGAGTTATGACAAGTTTAAAGTGTGATCATTTTCATCGGGACAGGGTGTATATTGTATACCTTGATATCGTTCATCTTTTATTTGTATTTTTGTGGCTGTTATAATCTGTGTGTATATACGGACACTGCATTTTACGTACTAAAACAACGTACCAAAAATATGTCATGCAAATGGAGATGAAAAAAACATCATTTGCTGGAATTGAATATCCGACATGTGTGAATGTTGTGAAAAAAAAACTTATTGCAAGGTTGCAGGGTAAAAAATTTCTCAAAGTTAAATGTTAAGAAATGTACGCCATATATAAGCATTTATGATTTATATTTAATACTTTAATGCGTTGTAATCAGATGTGAAACATTATCCATCAGTCCTCCATTCTCCATAGCACAGAATATTTTCTACATGAACGCAGGAGCAAAAGTTAAAGGCGTTGAGTCACGGGGACAAGATGCAGATGAAGAGCATGCTCAAGTCCATCACCGACGTCCTCTCCCCCTATTGGGACGTCTACGCGCCGTACAAGGGCCTCAAGACGAAGATCGAGCGTCTGCAGGCAGTTCTCAACTCGTCACCAGCTCGAGACTACAGGGAGAATGGAAGGGCAGGACCGGCGATCGTTGGACATGCGCCCACCATGGAGGAGATGATGAAAACTTATAAAGTTAGTGACTTACAGTACTTCACTTCAACTTCAACTTTTCTACTGCACTCTACCCTAATGGATGATTATTTGCAGGGCTGACGAAATTAAGCACCTTTGCCAAGGGTGCACGCAGTGACTCGAAAATCTTTTGCCACGGCCGGGGTTCGAACCGACTCTCTGCCACACTCGCAATCCAAAGTTTGCAACTTAGACAACTCGGCCACGACGCTTCGCACAACGCTAGTGACAAATTGTCAATACTTTAGAATGTTTTAAATGACACCGTTTTATTTGATACTAAGAAGTATCCCGCAGAATGAATGATACAAAACATAAAAGCGAGCAGTTTGAAATAGTTTGATTATTTTAACATGGTCTTTAGCAAGTTCTCATTCAAATATTTGAGTTTTTTACTTGGCCTGTTATAGACTGTGTGACTTTTGCAGCCTATTTATTAACATATGTAGCAAAGTTTTGGTTGTAGACTTTAAGCGATGGCCCTCGGATCTGAACCATAACTTTTGAGGGTCTCGTAATTCTTTTAACAAAAAATGGTCAGAATATCCTAAGCCTCAATATGCTTTGAGCAATTTTCTTTACTACTAAATGCAATCTGTGGTGTTGCAGATGTTCTGGGACAACTGGGAGCAGTTTCGCTGCTTGAGCGATGCGAAACATCGGCCGGAAAACGTGCTTGGTCAGAAGGACTGGGACAAGTACAAGTTTCTCGATTCCATCGAATGCCTCAAGTATGCTCGACGAAGTATCTGAAATAAGTAGAATTGTGAAGCATTTTGCTTTTAAAGCAATCTTGCACTTTGATGGCAACCGCTTTTAAGCACCTTTCTTCAACTGCAGACTGTTCTTGCATCGGAGTGAATGCTAATCATAAATAATTTTTGCGTTTTTTATCATTAGAAAATCATCACCCGGTATCCAAGAATCAGATTAATTTTTAATTTTTTGTGTTTGTACAAAAATTGAGTGAATGAAGCTCATTTGAAGCATTTATGTAAGAAATGAATTATTGACCACCGTAATTAAATATATATTGCTGTTAATTATTATTAAAAGAACACATATTAGCATATCGCTACAGTGCGTGTACTTGTCTTAGTATTCGTTGCAGCAGCTACGTTAATGGTACAGCGCAGTAGCGCTAACAGTGGACGCTTGTTAATTTGTAGAAAGTGGCAAAGCACTTTGAATGAGGCGGATCAAGATCTGGTGGATGGGATCTGGGATGACGTTGTTGTTTCTGAAGCCAACCAGGAGACAGCAGAAACTGCGCATATATTAACTAGCGAGCAGGAGGAGAAACAGACCTTTGTCATCACTGGTAAGTAGATCTATGGCTTAGTTGCAATGACAGTGAAGCGCTGTAGGTTGCTCCTATTTTAATCAATATCAACACTTGGTATATGAAATATACTCGCACGTATATGAAATACGTGCGAGAACGATGGTCAGTATTTGTTATGTTATTATACTAGGCGTGCATCCTTGGCGAAGGTGGTTTAAAAATTCATTAGCTCTGCTAATAATCTCAATTAGGGTGGAATGCAGTAGTGAAGTTGAAGTTGAAGTTATTTTTTTAGACTGCCACCTTTGTGAGTCGCTGCAAGTTATCAAATTGCTAAGGGCATTCAAATTTCCGTCATGGGTAATGTGCACACTCTGATATTTTTATGCGTTTTAAAGCCTATATGATAAACACTATTTGGCGTTAATATGTTGTAGACATATTTGTGAAGTTCGTAGGCCTACATGTTATCGATATGTTTGGCTTGTCTATAGTCCTCGGTTAATCCGTTGACGAATGTTAATTATCACATAGTAATGCATTTTTGGCAGAATTTCTGTTCACTGAATATCTTCTGATCATCTAGTAATGTTGGTGATTTTCTGACGATTAAAAACCGTGTGGAGAAATGAATGCTATTAGAATCCGATTCTATGCCTCGAAGCCCAGTAAAAAAACTTCTTTCTTCATTTCTTGCCTCCAATGATATGCACGAGGAGCTCTGGGGTGCAGATTTTTATATTCAAAATCTCGAACACATTTCACTCTCCAATATGCCTAATGCATCTTTCATGTTTCTTTATGTCAGACACATGTCATATTTCACTGGTGTATTGCAGCTGTTGAGGACCCAACAACAGGTCTGGAGATCTCTCTGGACAAAGCCGTGGCCCTCGGCATCATCGACCAGGCTGAAGGGCAATACGTCAACCCCAGAACCCGCGAACGAATCCCCATCCCAAGCGCCATGAATTCGGGGAAAATCAGAGTATGAATACATCAAACGTTGTTTACATTTCATTTGGATCTATTGCCTAAATCAGCATAACCCCCTGCAGGCTGGGGAATAAAGAATTAGCTTGCAACCCAGAGCTCCCCGGGCGAGTCGTAAAAGGCTAATAAAGAAGGGGGAGCAGTTCTTTGCGTGACCCTCCGCATAGACCAAGGGCTTCATTAACATACATTTACATTTGACATACAATTTTTTGCATAATTATACATTTCTTAACATTTTCTTTAAATTTCTCATAGGTCAAGAAAATAGAAAATTAAATCCATGCGCCGACCGCTGTGACGTCATCATTCGATTCCAGTGCGACAGTGCAGATTTTCCAATAAAAGTTAAGGTTTTTCAAAGATTCTCCTAAGGCAATCTTAAAACTAAGATTATCATAAGATCGCTTCCCGAATGAGGGCCCAGACTGTTATAGTCTTTGATACTACACATGCTCTGTAAACTCTGAGAACCATCATCTACCGTTAAGTCTAACTACCTTAGGTTGAGCTGACAAGGATCAGAAAGTCAGCGGAGAAGAAGAGTGAGCTCGGACTCATCACCATCACCACTCGCAGCGACGCGCGTCCGTTTACCGTCAAGGCAGTCATCGACGCGAAGACTGAGCAGCAGCTGACGGTGGAGGAGGCCGTGAGGGCCGGCATCATGGATCAGCGGAGGAGCGTCTACCGCAACACGGTCACGCGCCAGGAGCTGAGTCTGGCCGACGCGCTTGACAGTGGGCTGCTCGTCGTCGAGTTTGACGCCGATCATCTGTTGCATAACGGACACGGGTGGGTAGATGGTGGAATGGGGACGTACCGAAGATAAAAATGTTATTAACATAAGCCCCTCGTTCAACGATGCATTTTTTTCATGCAGAATTGCATGCATTAAAAGTTTGTAATTAAAATGCAAAAAATGCAAGAAAGGCATCGTTGAATGAGACCCTAAATTGGTTCTTTTGAACTTTGATATATAGTTATTATTTAATTCATCTACTTACCTCCAGTTCATTTTTTAGTATAAAATTTAATAAACGTTTATTCGCATTAATCGTTGTGGCGTTTGACGCCGATCATCTGGAGCATAATGGACATGGGTGGGTAGATATTGGAATGTGGACATGTTGAGGATTTAAAATAATGAATTTGGTTCTTTTGAACTTTGATTTATAGTTATATTAAATAAAGCATCGACTTGCTTTGAAGCATTGCATTAAAGCATCTCTTTTTCATTTTTGATACAAAAATTGATAAAACGTTTTCAGTGTGTGCCTTTTAAGTTTTCCGGTTTATGTCAAATATTTTCTGTGAGCTTTTACGTATTGTTAGACTAAAGTATTTACTTTTCTTCATTGATTTTCTTAATGAAAAAAAATTATAAAAAAATAATTAATTTTATCATGGCTCAATTGTGTCGTATATATTGCAACTCAGTAGAACTTTCTGAATCTCTGACCATTCACAATAAAATTTGCTCATTAACTTCAACAACAACAACAAACTTCTACAGTTGGAGCTTTAGTTTAACGTAGCGTGATTAGTTACATTTGACTTTTTTCTCTCCTTTTTCTTCTTCTTTTTTCTTTCGTTCAACTTTGTTAACCCTTGTTGCTCATTTGTTTGGTTTCAGCGACCACGCCGTGGTAGCAAAGACGTATGCCATCCACGGCGTAATGGACGTGCGTGGCTCGCGCCGCCTCACGTTTGCCGAGGCGGTCAACGCACGCATCCTTGACGCAGAGACGGGCGCATTCACAAACAGTCGCACGGGGGAGCGTGTGTACGTGGGGGACGCCATCAAGCAGGGTCTTATCAAGGCGTCCGTCGTGAACGACCCCAAGCTGCTCGATATCGCGCCCGGGAACAAGATCAACCTGTCGGGGGAACCGGTCACACCGGTGTCGCCGGCGGGGGCGAGTCCCGGGAAAACCAACGGGTACAACGGGATCGGCAACGGGATCGGCAATGGTTTCCGCAATGGGTCGACAAATGGGTACTGAACGGTCAAATGGGCAGGGTTAAGTTTATTTTGCATAGTACACGTAAAAAAGATTGGGCTGTTTGTGCGCCTAATCTGGACGGCGAAGGCATGCAAATTGCAAGTCATTGGTTTTTTTTATAATTGTTTTTTTTTCGATCTATTTCTTTACATATGAAAATTGGCTTTGGTGGCGTAGGCCTACGCTATTTTTCAACTAGAGCAGTTGCTCTACTCCTGTTTTAGAAGGAGCAAGCGTCATGCTATGCATATTCAATGAGGGTCAAGCTTAAATGGATTAAGCGATTGTTGATGAATTTGATTAATTCATTACGAATTGTAGCCTAGTTTGGAAGTTTGTTGTTTACAGACTCGAGAAGACAAGTTTGGTAGTGAGTCGACACGCGACAATTTTTTTAGTAATGCGGTGAAGTCTTTTTTTACTTTGCTGCAATATACATGCAATCCGCATCAGAGAAAAGTCATAGATTGCCAGAATGATGAGTTTGATGACTTTGTGAACCTTTCCTATTTTAGAACTAGAATACTGTAGAGGTGTTGGAAATGTATCTTAAACTTAACCAGTTTACTTAATAAAATTTTGTAATTATGAGATTTTGTGTGCAGTTTTTATACGATACGTTTACTTACACTAAACGATAATGTACATTATACTAAACATTATGCTATGTGGTACAATACTTTAAACGGTACAATTACAAAATTGTTGTGGACTGTTAGCGCGGGATAGAAATGAAAGAAAATTTAATTCAAGTGAAATCGTGACTTTGTTTCAATTTCTCTCAACTTGGTTTGTACAATGAATAATAAAGTATAAAAATATACGTAGCCCATAAAGAACCCTTTTATTTTTGTAATATTTGTATTTGAATATTGCATGTTGATTATGTATTCTTCAAATTTGTATTACATATTGTCTACTAGTAATAATATTGATCTATTTACTAGCATCGCTGAAGCTGTTAGCGTTTAGCTATTCATTTTCATAATTGTGGCCGAATATGGCTTTTAAATATTGTATTATAATTATAGCGTTATTATTTTAGATAACTTGTTTATGTAACCTCTTAAATATAAAACTGAGTGCCGTTCAATGTTAATGGTATTACACATAACACAGTTGTGCAGATTTGTTGGACGTTTTTAAAGTTTTTGCAACAGAAATGTTGATATCTGTTAAAACTCGTAGATTCATTATTGACCTGCATGGTCTGATGATTCTGATGACAATACAAATTTACTTATTGAAATTAAATTATTAAATCAAATGCATTGCTGAAATCTAATCAAGCCTTCAACTCAGTTAAACAGCAATAATTTACGAGATTCATTCATAAATCTCACTTCATGAGCAGAATGTTTGAATGCTTTGCTTAAATAGCGATCAATTTGTCGTAAAACTAAACTGGCACTCTAGCCTTCTTAGTGTACACCCTTGAGCTGAATACATCCCGTATTCCCTTTGTATTATCCCTAAAATACTTTGCGCTGAACAGAATATTACCCACTGATAGCTCACTTCTTCTCGCCAGATCGCGCGAAATTGCTATCTGATCCACAATCTCCTGCACTGACCAATTCGAACTCGACGGATCAATTCTGTAGACTCCATTTGACGCGCAAATGTACTTTCTAGCAGGATTATTAGCCAGCCACCAGTCAAGCAACATGGGATAGCTCTGTCCCGCTGAATTGATTGCCCAGTAGAGCTGAGGGGCGAAAAAGTCCACCCAGCCCTGCTGCAGCCAGTACTTGGAGTCTGCGTAGATTTGCGTGTAGGGGTCGAATCCGGTGATTGGGGGCGGCATGCCCTCGGGGTGCCCGGAGCGGTAGAGGCCGAAGGGACTGATGCTGAAGGTGCAGCCGGGTCGAGTGGTCTTGACGACGGTCAGAACTCTGAATCAGTCAAAAGTTTTAACAGATTAACTCAAAGGGTTTTATTGCATAGGATTCGATGACAAATTTTAAATTCAGTTAAGAGCGATAGTTTGGTACGAGAAACACTTGTTATCTTACTTGCAGGGGTAATAAAGAATATATACATGTACATACTATAGTAAGAGATGTCTAACAATAGTAAAGATAGTAGGCTATGTCTAACAATAGTAAGACATAAAATCACAGCAGGACTCGGATGCATTAGCATACTCGTATTAGAGCAGACTCTCCATAAATCGGCAGGATGATGAATGATACAAATGGTGTTGAAGCTCATCTCCTTTCTTTGGATTTTGAGCAGACTAGCAATAACCTGAGCTGATTGTATCACTACAATTTGTCAATCGTCCCCAGACAGGAGGCTTGGTGCTCATTTACGCCTGAGTCGAGCGAAACACTGTACGTGAATGGTTTGTCCAACACCACTGGCTTACTTGGTAGCCGCCGGGTCTTAAACACGTGACCGCACGCATGACGGACTGACGCCTTACCTGACTGAGCTACCAAGCCGCATAAGTAATGTTACCAGGATTGTGATTACATTAGAGGTCAAATCTAATGTCAAATATGACTTCACTTACACTTCAACTTTACTACTGCACTCCACCCTAATGAATGATTATTCGCAGGGCTGACAAATTTTACCCAGTTTTGCAAACGGTGCACGAAGTAACACAAAATTTTTGCCGCGGCCGGGATTCGAACCGACACACTGTCGAGTCCGTAATCAAAACTTTGCGACTTAGACCACTGGGCCACAACGCTTCGTCAACAATAATAATCACAAGAACAATGAGATTATCGTCCAACCTAGTGATCATGCTGTTCACGTTCTCCCTCCTCCAGTCGTCCAGCGCCAGGGCGCCCCCCTGCGAGACATACTGCGCATAGGTGGCGCTGTCGGGAAACGGTGTCCCATTCTCATCGGGGTAGGGGTAGAAATAGTCGTCCATGTGAATGCCATCTATTTCATACCTGTGAGTGTTAACACAACGACAAAATGGTTTTAACATGTGCAAGAAAATAATATGAAACAACTCACGTAACAATGATATAAGGAGAGAATAAAAACAAACACCGTGAAAACGAACAGAGCTCGTTAATTTTCAAAATCAATAGTACCGGTAACAAACTGTACTGAATAAACTGTACCAAACTGTAATTCAAAGTTAATTCCATAGGGTAAGCAAATTAGGCTGAATGCCCAAATAGACAAAAAGGACCAAATTATGCCTAAAGGGTCTAGGGTTTTTGAACAATAATTAAACCAAATTCTGTTAATTATTATGGACTAATTATTCAGCGTTAATTATTAGCCAAGCTCTTTATTTCAATTTGATACAGTGCAGAATTTTTATAAGTCAGTCGGGAATGCATTACTAGAGCCATTGAGACATATATTAACAAAAACTATAATCTAAACAACATAACATATAAACAACGTAAATAATGACAAGATAACAATTCAAACGACGTCACCTAGCGACGATGTCCTGCGTGACGTTAAGCAGGTGCTCGACGACCACGGGCACGCCCGGGTCCATCCAGAGGTAAGTGTTGTAGGGGTAGGCGTACTGACGCAGGCGCATCGCCACGTGGTTGCTCGCCAGTCCGTCCCAGTTGGCCGCCATGTTGGCGCGGTATGGATTCAGCCAGACGTGAACCTGTGACAGTGGCGTAACTTCCGGGGCGGGGGCATGGGGGACAGCTGCCCCACAGACGAAAGGTCTACCACCCCCCTAGCTGCACCCCAGTTGGCAAGACAGGTAATATTCGTTTTGTGAGTGTTAAACACATTGGCCGCCATATTGGCGCGGTATGGATTCAGCCCGACGTGAACCTGTGATAGAGTTCAGACATGGACACACATGCATCACAGTGTGGTGATATACATGTAGAATAAGCTTAAATCTATTCTTTTCATAAATCCAATCGCGCACAGCATCATACAAGACATCAAAATCACGTATGAACCCCCAAAAAAGTACAAATAGATAACTTTAACTATAAGCATAATGTGAATGAATTACCACAATTTAACCAACACATTGCTAACACTTTTCTAACAACTAAAGGCTGCACCAGTTGATAACCACCTTTTTGACATCTATTATGATAATGTCCATGTTTTCACACAGGTTAAACCTTTTTGCACCCTGTTGAGGACTCCTGGAGCTGAGTTTCACGGCCGGATGCCCTTCCTGACTCCAAGCAAATAAATAATTATCTGGTACGGAGTTAGCTGCTAGCAACACTTGCGTGTTTAACAGGCTTGCCGAAGGGCCTGTAACGCATGGTTTCATAGTTGAGGCGCGGGGACTTGAACCCAGTTCCTTTGGACTCTTAGTCCGACGCCTTAACCACTACACCACAGCGCCTCGCTAAGGCAGTACTAGT
Source organism: Chamaedrilus cognettii (assembly GCA_034695025.1). NCBI lineage: Eukaryota > Metazoa > Annelida > Clitellata > Enchytraeida > Enchytraeidae > Chamaedrilus > Chamaedrilus cognettii. The sequence goes on along the minus strand of JAQIWG010002210.1, from coordinate 11,806 downwards.
AGCTTAGTAATAATGATTATTATTCTTATCGTGCAAATGAGATCTAGAAGTCAGTAACGTCTGTTGGACCTACATGTATATGATTACCCCTGAGCAAGGTAAAGTCTACAATCCTTGCGTGCGCAGATCAGCAAACTCGCAAGGGCTGTTCAGTACGCCTAAAATTAAGTTTGTATCCAAATCGTATGCTAAAAATTTGAACCGGGCAGGCGTAGCATTACGCGTCAAAATGGATCATGTTGGCGTAGACAAACGCGGTTTCTTTAAGCTGGGCGGTCGCACTACGCCTGTTTTAGAAGGAGCAGGTGAAAAGCTAAGCATGTTTCATCAGGACTATAGTTATTCCTGCGTCTGAGTACTCGCTCAGCCCTAGAGGGGACAAACCTCGATGCCCCGCCGATGGGCGCCCTCGACGAGTGCCGCGAGAGGGTCCCACAGCGGGCTGGGCGGCGTCCCTTGCGTCCCCGTCACGTACCTGGGCAGGGGACGGCAAAATATACATTATGGTCCGCTGCAGATGTAGATCGCAAACTACAGTAGCTTGGATTAGAGCTCGGATTTTAAAAGATGAAAACTTTTGTTGTTGAATTTAAGCTCGCAGTTGTAGAAGTGCTTTCTTAGAGTTCAGAGCTACTAGTTCAACTACTACTTCAAAGTAAAAGCGATGATTAAATTCTTTATTCAATTAAAATTAGTTTCATTTTGACATTAGCGTCCATTTAATTTACACATAATGTTCGCATGGGATTATTCTCAAATTTACTTAAAACAAGCCGACTCGGAAAATTTGTAGAAATACGAAGCAAAATTTGAAATTATTGTGATAAAAATTTAATTGACAACGGTCATTCGTGCTGTGGTTATTGAATAAATTAGTTGAGTCGTTGAATTTTGAGTCACGGTGTATCAGAGGAATAACTGCCGGGGGCATAGAGGGTCAGTTGCTCCCCCAGATGAAACGTCTGCCCCCCCAGCTGCCCCCCAGTTGGCAAGACAAGTAACATTTTTTGCTTGGAGTCTCAAACACATGGAGTTCAAAGGCCATGCTCTATGCGTTGAATAGGGGCTTATTTAATCTAGTGGTTCTACATTGCTGAGGCTGAATGCGAGTGTCGAGCACAGCAAGATAAGGAAAAAACTAGGTTCAATTATAGATTTTCGGTATCAATTCACTGCCACCCCTGCGCTCAGGCTTGCCCCCTATTTGCTCCATTATTTGTAAAAGTCTAGTTACGCCGCTTCGGTGTATAAGGTGGAGTTAATGGAAACCGACTTGCTCCAGGGTTCTATGTCTGACTGGTAGAGCGCGTCCCCGGTCGTCCTCGCCTGGAACACAACCGCGTTCATGTTGGTCGCGTCCATCATGTCCAGGTATGCCTCCAGGTCAGCTTGCTGCACGTTCGGGGGGTCGCTGCTTGACCGCGGCCAGTCGATGTTCTCTACCGTCGCCATGAACAGCGCACGAAACTCCTCCGCCGGCTCCTCGCCTGAAGATCAGTCCAAGTTTCATTGGATTTATTTAATCAATTTGCTTCTTTTTTGGATAATTTAGAAATTATTTATTATTGGCTATATAGCGGATGCTGCCTAACATGAGTAAAGGATAGGTCATTGAGTCCAATGGTTTTGCTGCACCTACCACTTTGAATTCACTCAGTACTTCTCGTAGGCCTAAGGCTCAATTGCTCAGCTGGAGAGTTATCGGAATGATCTTGGATCATTCAAATAACATCCCAGTGATATTGAGTTATTTGAACGATGAGCGATGCGATCTGATTCACTAATATATTGGGTCGTTATGGCATAATTATGACCTTGTTCCGCAACAGTTAAAAAACCGAAGAACGCTGTATTGAGCAACTGGGCCTAAGTCATTCCTGTTCAAGCGCCATCTTATTTCTTATGGTTTCTAAGAAACTTTTTTTTCTTATGGTTTTACACATATCTTTTCTTTTAATAAAATGTGTATTAACTCTATCTAACCTATATCTATCTCATCCATCTCATCTCTAACTTACAAATCAATTTGTGTGATATCCACGGAACTATATGCGGAGCTCCATGGATATCAACACACGCATAAGGCGACCGTGTCTTTGGAAACTTATGGGGCTCATTTGTCCTATGAATAACTTATCCAAATCCAATTTGATGTGAACAAATCAAAGCCTAGCCTTCACGTAGCCCAGACTGATGGATGAGATGGGGGCTGCAATGGCTTTTTAGAATGTCAATTCAGATTCCTAGAATGCAGCATATATGCATTTAACGGCATTGGTAGCAAAACTTTTTGAGACAAATTTGAATGTCCCTGCTAAAAATAGGCAGAATATCATACATTGCATAGCTAAATTACGTCAACAAAACATTCGCGTTGAAAATAAACAGTCTATATTAAGTTTAGAACGGGCACATCAAATTTAATTGTACACATTACCACAGACGGAGTCAAACCTTGTGCGAAGGCTAAGCCAAAGATGAGACTGGCAATGCACAGTCGCAAAATCATCATTTTCAGATTTAATCCTAATATTTGGATCAATAGTCACACTGAATCGGGAATTCGGATTTACTACTAATATTATGCAATAGTGATCTCGGTGTTACTAAATTTAATGTTAATTTGGACTAAGAAACTTCAGTAGGCCTAGTTTCTCGAAATAGGCGCACCATATCCCGTATTAAACTGTACTGTTACAGTTCATTAGCGGGACGAAGAATGCAATCAGTGTTTGCCAGATGATTTGGAACTCTTTATTTCTGCAGGCCTGGTAACCTAGATATTGATGAGTCATTCTTATCGTCCGGGCGACACACCGGCTGCTATGTTCACACGAATTTTGTCTATAGGTTTAGCCCGTCTACAACGTTATTAATATTAAGCATTATTTCATAGCCTAGACTAGAGGTTACATGTAGGCTATCAATTTTGATATGCATCATATTTCATATACCATCAAACAACAGTTCGCAACAGAACAGTTCAAACCAGAACAATTCAGTTCAGTTCAGAACAGTTCAGTTCAGAACAGTTCAGTTCAGAACAAAACAGTTCAGTTCAGAACAGTTCAGTTCAGAACAGTTCAGTTCAGAACAGTTCAGTTCAGAACGGAACAGCACAGAACGCCACGACAGTCATTGACAAGCATAAAAATAGCAAAAAAGTACCAAAGCCCCCCTTCAGTGACCACCTGCCTCTCTGCGCCCCGCGCGTCATTCGCGGCAACATGACGTGCAACATGTTGGCACCCGAGGGCACCTTTGGCCTAACCATTGACGCATCCTGGCCAGCCCAATCCCACCTCCATTGCTGTGGCTCAGAGCCCGCGGTCACTGAAGGAAGAGAGTCACACCCAAGCGTCCCTGGGTCGTCTCTAGAATGCATTTCTACCGCTTTACTTATATAGTTAAAGAATACAAGGTTTGTGAAAAGGGTGTTTGAAATGTACAAGATTTAAAGCCCATGCATTTCGAATAAATAACAACTTTTATAAAACGAACTAGAGATTGAAGTCATGGGCATTGCTTGCGTTTCTCCAAGCATATTTACAAATTGCATGCGTCAATTTCATAGCCGTTAATCATCGCTTACCTACGCGTACTAGACTACTATACCTAGCGTACTGTACATGTAGGCTCCTTGTAATCAAATGACGTTATCATATTCCGCCGCGTTGCACGTCGACCATGCACCGTCTGGACCGGACCAGATGACATCTGCTTCAACGACTCCGCGCCAGATATATGACGTTAGCATTCCAACGATTCCAACCAACTATGGGCTAGAAACGAATTCCACAGTAAACAGATCTACGCGACGACGTTCATTGTTCACACCGGTAGTAACAAGAAGTGGCTAGTGCTATACACCACTAACTGTTCGGTGTTAATGTAAGCGTACGCAACTTCATCCTACCTGCGAATAGATCCACGAAATGCAGATAATGATAGGCCATCGACGAGAAAGTATTTCTTTTACAAATTTAGTTAAATTATTTCAATAATTAGTCTGAGCTTATTGGTCAGTTACGACTATGCTGAAGGATACAACGATACAATAAAGCAATATACAACTAAGTGAATGTAGTGTAGGCAACGTGTAGGCTATAACAATCGCAATCAATCAATCAATCAATCGATTTGTTCATTTTTGCAGTAGATTAATCCCTATGCACCCGGTAGTTTTGTATGAAGTTAAATATTATACGGATGAAAGATGCCAAACGATGTTTACGGGACGCGCAGAATTTGTGATGGCCGAATTGTTTTCAAGACTTGTTTACTAGCGACACTGCTAGAGATATTCTTCTTTGCATCAGTTGGTACGCAATCACTAGTTACCGGGATTAACGTTATGTTTTCACACATGCTGTACCTCAATTCTTCATTTCAGCAGTTTAGTCGTAGACATAGTTGATCAAATAGAATCTGATGGTCTTTTGAAAATAATTACATTTGCTTGCTTTCATTGCAAATAGCCAAAGCACGAGGTCGAAATAGTAGGCTTTTGACCTAGAAGCCGCTGCGATATCGAATTTCACTAATATTAGTGTTGTCTTCCTAGCTGTCCAACTTTAACTGTAACCTGGGCTCAATAAAACTATGAGCTCAAATTGCAATATTTTAACCCGCAATAAAATAAAATAAAATGCAGATAGTTGCGCACCTTTGCAGAGTCCATACAGTGCTACTCCTGCAAGGCGACCGCCACTAACGAGATCGAGGCTAACGTCCATTGCCTGGAGGCGGCGGCTCTCGAGGACTGCAACGACTTCTACCACTACTACGACGAAGTGGAGGACTCCGCCGTCCAGTCCTTCGACCAAGTCGACCAGTTTGAATATCATGACGTCGCGGCCCTCCACCACAACACCCCCAGGCGACCCAGGCGTCAGCTGAAGCAGCCTGCCGCTAAGCAAAAGAAGGAGTTGAAAAACACGAAAGCTCAGAGCGCAGAGTTGCAGTATGACTACAGAGCTGGTGAGGATTATCAGTATCGTAATGATGATGGGAAGAAGGGTGTGACGACGACCAGGGGATCTGTGAGCGGTGGCAAGTCGACGTCTGTGCCCGGCAAGGCTGCGGATGGAACGGCGAACGTGACGACGGACTCGAGTGGACAGCAAACTTCGCTACCAACTGATAGGGAGGTACGATTTAAAATATTTTAAATTATTCACGTTATTACTCGTCTTTTTATTGCACAATTGAAATAGTATGACGCTGTATATTTTACTCAAACTACGCATTGCGTATGGATTTTAACTTCGCGTCCTGGTTGTGTCGCACTCAGCGCCTGTTGTCCAGATTCTGAACAATTGATTGAAAGTGACTCTGTGATTATCTAACTTCCTGCAGGGCTTACATACTGTCGTGTTTGTAATGAAAGATATTTGATTAGATTTTGATTCTATCTAGGCGATATTCTTACTGCCTCGTATATAATGTAATAATTGCACTGCGGCGTGCACCACCACAGTTCATGTAGATGTTAATGATATATTAGTTGCGCTGTATATAGAGCTCCTCCATAGTCCACTTGGTAAGAGATCGAGCCTACTTGGCATGAATGAAAGATAACGAGCATTGAGAGACTTAATGTGCATCAAATTTTTCAAGACTGGAAGCGTCACATAGTCCAGATCGGCCTTTTTCTAACAGTGATTTTTTACTGATTTTTTACTGATTTTTTTATTCTGTTGTAGTTTCTGATTGCTGCGGCTGACTATCAATGATCGTACAGATTGATTCTTTTTTTAATATTTTTTGTTAATCCCCTAGTTGGATATTTTTGTTGAAATACATTTTGCGGCTTTGAGGCTTTGTGGCTTTGCGGCTTCAAGACTTTGAGACTTTGAGACTTTGCATCCCTGGGTTATCTCTAGAAGGCATTTCTAGCGATTTGCTTATATAGTTAAGGTTTGTGAAAAAGGTGTTTGAAGTGTACAAGATTTAACCCCTAGTCGGATATTTTAGTTAAAATGCATTAGCAAGATAGCGCTATTTTGAAGCGTTTTTCATCTTCTTCTTCGCTATAATGCAGCAAAACCAATGAGGTATTAACGTTATAAAAAATTTCATGCATTATTTTTCAACAATCTTTGCAATCCATTCTTTGCATTGTACAGCAAGATTAAGCCGATGTATTTTGTTTTGCTAATCTTTATTTCAGCACCACTGTTACAGTATGACTAGAAAGAACAACTGGGAAAGTTACACGGTGGAGAAAGGGTGCAAGAAGATTGCTTACTGTAAAACGCATGAGGCAAATTTGCCAGATTGGTCGATGCCTTGGAACTTCTGCTGCGACAAGTCTAGATGTAACGCCAAGCTGGGTAAAATGTGTTTTACTGTTTGCAGTTTACACCACACTTTAAACATTATGAATGAAAATTGACCCAATAACGAAAATGTGCTTACTTAAGACCCTACATATATGCACCCGATATAGAAATCATGAAAATCGTTGAGATGCTGCAGAGACTATAATTGAAGTAACAATAATAGGCTATATTGCATTGGCATAGATCGTGCTTTGTTTGAAATTTTCAGCAAATTCACTTGATATAATTTTAATCCACATTATTCGTAATTAGGCAGCGGGGAAAATGGGTGAAAACAGCCATCATGGTAGTATGTATGAAAACCAAAGATAACATAATATAGCCTTGATGGCCTTTATTAACATTGCTTGGTCTACAATTTACCATTTTATAAATGTAATTCTTTTGTAATCTATACTCTTGTGTGTGTGTACTTTTTCTGCTGCTCGTATGAGTGAAATAAAGATTTTCATATACAAGATAAACTTAATATAAGGAGCTAAGTAATATATAAAGATAACAATTAATTTTTTATAATTAATTGATCAACTTTGGTTTCTCTCAAATTTATAGTTTCAAACTGCCAGATTTTAGCGTTCAAACTGTGAAAATTTAGATCTTCTCTTTATTTTATGCGCGCATCCATGGCCTCTTGCTTTTATGCCACATGTTCAATTTTATTGTAGTTGGGCCTACTAGCATATTGCATTCATCAATAATATGAACGATAGAAGGTATTGCTGGTGTGGGCTCGCAGTGAAGGACAAGCCGCAGCGTATCTTTGCGATGGGCTGCAGACGGACGGACGACTGCATACAGGGCCACAACACGCGCCACGTCTGTCCAGAGATGTACCAGTCCTGTCCCAAAGTCTCCATGGTAATCAACGAATTCGATAAAAGTTTATCGCTCACTGAAATCGGCGACACACGACGCTGCGATTGGTTACAGTTGCTGCATGAAAATTACTCGTGCAGATTATGCACCAGCGACGTATTAGACTTCAGCCATTGACTGATTCAGGTTCAACCCTAAATTTAATCGTATTGGAAGCTACCGTCCAATATTTCTGTTGTAATTTCCATTGAGTAGTTCTATAAAAAATATGAATATTTGTTATAATTAATTCATGGCATCCTTATTTTAAACTTGAATAATCATTAACGTGAGAGTTTACTCAAATAATTTGTCACGAAGGCTCCTACCACGCCCCATAATAATGGATCGCTTGGTTCATTGGATGCTCTGATCAATTCAATGGTATTTTTTAAATTTTGCTAACAAACATAATTGTATTATCGTATATTTTTTTTCAATTTAATATATATAATAGTATATATTTAATTTCATTATAACAATATTGACGTGTGTAGAATGTAGTAAAGATGGAGTGCAGAATGAAGATTCGACCAGCTTCGACGAGTCGAAACACTGCCAACTATTTCAGCCAATTCAAGGAGAAGAAATGCTTTTGTGCTCGAGGATTCTATCCCAAGGGCCCGGTGTGCACCAGTAAGATGGAATACACGTATCAAACCAATTCGTTTTATGTATTGAAATGTAGTGAAATTACCAGTTCGTTTAATTGTTGCAAATTGCAATTGTTAAACAGTGCAGAAACTGATCTAAATCGAACTGATGGTGGTGGTGAGAAGGATGGTGAGATGGATGTGTGGAGTGTCATTGAAAGACAAGTGTCGATGCAAAGATCTAAGAAAACGGTTAGGTGTCGTATGTATAATGGACATGGTGAAGAAAGGGAGACTGAGGTGGTTTTGACATGTAGAACGCATGAATGAGGAAGACTGGGTATCCGCATGCCGATATATTAAGATGGAAGGAATCGCTGGAAGAGTAGGGTGAAGAAAATATGAAAGGAGGCGGTAGAGAGCGATATGAAGGAGCAAGGCATGAATAGAGAGATGGCAAAGAATCAAGAGTTGCGGGGGAGTCTCATCGTGGGAAACGTCCAACCTGTGTTGACACGGAAAAGTGGACGTAAAACTGATGATGATGATGATGATGAACCTCATATATTTTCGATAATACTTAATTCACGTTCGTTAATCACTTGACGTCAACCTGTTAACCTGTCTTTATGCTTCACCATAGCATGTTCATATTGATGTATACACATCAAGATTGCTATCAATTGATTTTTTTTACAGTCAAGGACCTGAAAGTATTTAAACTGTAATTATTAACTTTTATTCATGTTCTCCCACTTGTAAAAGATTGAAATGAAGTGAAGATTGAAATGAAGATTTGATTACACCACTTCACTGTTCTGTTTCAATATCGTTGTCTCTCTTTTCTCTGATTGTTATTGCATACATGTTTACTATAGTTTAAACTTTGTTTGTGATGCTTCGTTGTTTTAGGTACAGGTTCATCACAGTTGCACTCAGCCCAATTCGGCAGTGTGGCGATCATGTTGGCACTCGCCTGCATTCCGTATGCAGTTTGGTCCTGAAGCGCAGCAAAATAGGACTCTATTCTCTAGAACTGTAGCAGCTCATACAGTCAGTTGCAGTAAATTTCTGCATTGCTGTTATATCATGCACGAATCTCATGCGATGATTATGACCATCCATATTCTGCCCTTTGCATTTTTAATTTGTACTTTTAAACATTCCCATCCTGTCCGTTTCAAGGTTAAACTTCTTTGATTATATTAGAAATAGATTTTGTTAGGATTAGGATTCTGTAACTTATATTTTACATCAATGCTGAATCTATGGCGTAGCCTACAGGCCTAAATGGAGAGCATGGGGTGTTGTTTTGCGATCTTGTTTGTAAACAAGGTATTGTACTACTGCACAATGTTTGCAGCATTGCAGGCTAAACGAAAGCTGTGTTGCAATTGTTCATAGCCTATTTGAGGCCCAATGGACTAGGATCTAGTAGGTCTTGGCTTTCAAGCGATTTGGAGCAATTTGGAGCAATTTGGAGCAATTTGGAGCAATTTGGAGCAATTTGGAGCAATTTGGAGAAATTTGGAGAAATTTGGAGCAATTTGGAGCAATTTGATCATTTATGAGTATGTAGTAAGACACTCGAACATTTAGTCAATTTTTGAGTATTTCGTAGCAATTTTGATTGTTAGAATACCCAAATTACTTTGCATACTATGCTAAGCTAGCGGCTTCATAATGTAACAATCTTACATCCTGGCCTTTATACAACACTGGGTTTACATCGTCACACACATCGTTTACATCTCAGGCCAGCACTACAGCCTACAGCACACATGTGTCATTTTTCTCCATGTAGCTCAGTGCGCAAGCAATGTATTGCCAAACACCGTGACATTAAATACTTGGTCATACGCCTACGGTTCTACTTCTTGCTAATTAACGTTTCATTGTTAAAATCTCAGCCTACTACATGTATATGATAATATGAAGATAAAATAAATCAGGCTCAGTATAGGCTGGGTTTATCGTGAACAAAGTGCATCATCTAGGCTACTGGCAGTGTAGTATAGAATTGAGTTCAGAACTGAGATCTCTGCAGGAGGCGCTGCGCTCTAGGGGCGTTCCCCATCTCGGCTTGTCATCTGATACCGTGCCTACAGGCAGCCAGCTCCACAAGTTACTGCGGTGAGATTGCTTCACTATACCAGCCAGATGCTGCTTCCAGCGTATGGCAAACCGAATATCTGTCCATCCTGTATCCTGCAACAAACTCTATGAACTTTTAAATTTAACAATTATCGCTATCAGTTACCACCATTATCATTCTGAAAGCCTTGGAAGGCCACTCTAATGCGCTTCGGTCAACTTTACTGATCATGACGATTAGTTGTATTACGCTCTCCTGGAACGAACGATGGACGACGGCGGTATACAAGTAATGTATATATAGGCTATATTTTATTCACACGCGCTTTTTAGGTTGAGAGCAGTCGAGTATCATGTCTATGCTTAGCAGTGCGTAGGCCTACTCGAATTATCATTGGCTCAAACACCTAGGCCGTCAGGTAAGTTTTCTTTTAAAAACTATTTCCCAGTGAATTTATAACTGTTCTCATTTATTCCAAATTAGCGAAATTTATACCAATCAGAGCAGTATGAATCCGAGAACAACGTAGGCTTTTCTGTGATCTGTTATTATGATTATTATTATTCAAGTGAAGCAAGGGCAGTTAGTAAATACTTGGCGTGTCATGCATTACACCGCATGGAGCTGACGTCGTAGCGGACTTGTCCGTAGTATCGGGTTACGACGTTTGTTTCACAGTGTAGGTCTACGCGCCTACTCTGGGGAGTGGTGCATGGAGGGACGGGGAAGGGAACGGGGGGGGGGGGGGGGGGGGGGGGGGGGGGGGGGAGATCTCAGCGACGTCCTGTTGCCCTGTTGCTGCAGTGGCAGAGGAGTAACTACGGTTTTCTTACGCTGGAATCTGACGGTTGACGTCGGATTTTAAGGCGTGGGAGTAGATAGCAATTAAGGCTCCATAATGTATTTGAGTCTCAGTCCGTATGCAAAATGGGAGGATTAGATTTGCAGCTTAAGGACTGTGTGCAGTATCAGTAGTATTACAGTTACTCCACCGAGCGGCTGCTCGGAGAAATAACTGCACCTTGGTAACACTGAAGTTAACAAAATGAGCGGCCATCGCCTTGTAAGCAAATGGCAACCAATACGACCAATTGACGATCAATTAACATTATTATTCGTTTCTTATAGAATCAAAATTGTATTTACTTCTAGTGGGTAGTCCTTTGCAGCATCTCAATTTAGGATAACCCAATAAAAGTAGATGTTGAACTCGGCTCCTCACGGAGAATTGGACCCTGAGGCACAGGAGTGATGGAGCATAATGGCTCAAGAGTCAGCAACGCTAACCATTGGGCCTATGCGCGCCGCTGCGTTGTTATGCCGAATGTTATCCATATCATACTGTAACTCGTAATGTTACCCTATAATTATATTCGACTTCAAGTCGTCTATCAGATGATTTTTTCGGTAAATCACAATGCAATTCACTGCGTTTGATGGCTAGCTTAACCTCCAAGCTTCTCCATTGCTTTTAATGACATTGCAGTAAAATACATTCTTGTTATTAACAGTCAATATGAAATCTAAAATCGGTTGACCCCTCGCAGCCTAAAATGTGATTTCCGCCGCTGAAGTTAAGAGTTCATCGAGTCATTGAGGAATTGCAGCCGATCGCGGCACGGAGAGCGCGGGACGGAAAGGAAGGGGTGCCGGTGCGAGGGGAAGGAGGGTGCGATGGTCCATGCCCACCCCTTGTTATCACAGCCATAGCTCAGAATGCGGTTCTACGTTATAGATGAGAGGGGATGCACTACCCCTTCACAAGCATGTAAAGTTTTGTCAATGCAGAAGGAAGGAAAGTAAGCAACATTACGACCAAATAAGGCACAGCAAGACAATCATACCCCCACCAGCACACCAAATGAATTTTCGCTAAGCGAACAGAGTTTCGGTCGCGGAATATGTCGGTTACCACACTC
>JAQIWG010002209.1:0-21161 GCA_034695025.1 Chamaedrilus cognettii | reverse complement strand
ACCTCGCCCCCCCTCAAATCATACTGTTCCGCCGCCCCTGCTTCAACTCCTATGCTTGAAAAGCGGCTGTTGTTTGATCAACAAATCATGGATCAAGCAATCAAACAGTGGCGTCCCGTCTTCCTTCATTTGTACGCGGACAAGGAGGGCACTATGAACATCAGCTGTGGCTAAATTTCTGCACTGCTTGCTTGTAACTTGACAGTAGGCACACAAAACGCAGCAACTAATGCTGGAAACTTTTTTCGGTACTTTTTTTAAAATAGCCATAATTTTGTCACAGATACTTGCATTTCTCTACAAATTTCCAGGTTAGTGTAGATATGGCTACAGTTGTGCGTAAAATTTCAAGCCAATCTGATCTCTTTTGACCGAATTATGACAAGTTTGAAGTGGTAGCATTTTCATCGGGAGAGGGTGCAGGTATACAATGTACAATGTAGAATTGTAGACAGTGTAGCCTCCGATCCTGCATGTAAACAGGTTAACGGCGTATCACTGTAGCAGATGCAAATGTAGGTTTCCATCTAGTCCATTCGTAGCCCGTGCAACGCGCAGTCTTTCCTACAGGGTGAGTCGTAAAAAAACGTGCCCCTAGCGATATCGCGAATACATCTCCAAATTGTAATATTTTGGCCTAGTTTTTTCAGGATTTTGTAGCGGAGATAATTTGACATAAACACTAAAATTTTCAAAAAGGAAATTCCCTTCCATTCAGAAGTTATAATACTTTTTCGAAAAAAAAATCAAAAAATCACTTGAAACAAGGCAATGAAGCCTATTTGAAGAGCTACAAGAGCTTGGGTAACCTGATGTTCCTTTGTATTATTTGATGGCTCTGAAAAAGGCCCATTTGCGTCATGATTGTACTCATCGAAGATTGTCACAACGTGCCCGCCGCCTTCATCTTTCATGAAGATGGCGCGCCGGCCCATACCACCCGCCAGGCACAGGATTGGCTGGATCAGAACTGTCCGGATGTCATGAAGAAAGATGAGCCTCCCAGCTTCCCAGATCTAAATCCACTTGATTACCATGATTGGGGGACCATGGTTGATACGTACCAGGCACACAAACCCAGGCCAAAGACCAAGGCAGATCTGAAAGTAGTACTGGGTGCGATCTGGGATTACTTGCCGCAGGATCCGATTGACAACGCAGTGCTTGCATTCAGAAAGAGGCTTCGGACGTGTCAGAGCAGATGGCATGCACTTCGAACACCAGCTTTAGATTGACGACTGACGCAAATCGACTCTTTTCAGGGCCACCAAACAATACAAAGGAACATCAGGCCACCCAAGTTCTTGTAGCTCTTTAAATGGGCTTCATTGCCTTGGTTTAAGTAAATTTTTTCTTTTTTTTGACAAAGTATCGTAACTTCTGAATGGAAGCGAATTTTCTTTTGCAAATTTCACAGTTTGTGTCAAATTATCTCAGCTACAAACCCTGAAAAAATTAGGTCAAAATATTACAATTTTGAGAAGTTATCGCGATATCGCTAGGGGCACGTTTTTAATGACTCATCCTGAACATGTTTCACCTAATTCCCCTTCTCGCTCGTCTAGCTAGGTCTCGGTCAGTTCGGTAACTGACGGTGTTCCATGGCGAGGTACACGATCCCTCGTGACGTCTTCACGTGCCGATATTGCTTCACACACTTGCATCGTCACTATTCTTGCACATTCATTTTCGTATAGCATAAAGAAGCTTTATTTATATAAATCAAGACTTTGTTATTTAGTAGGCCTACATCTAATTAGAAATAGGGTAGGCGTAGCTCAAGTTTTTTTGAAACTCTACTCGGATTTAGAAATGGGTAGGAATAGGATTACTCGTAAAAATCGACGATAGTGGAGAAGGCTTACTCTAGGCCTACTCCTTTTTGAAAGGTATAGGACTGCGCTACTTCTGTTTTATAAGCAGCAGGCGTAACGCTACTCCTATTTTGTAAGGGCTGAACTTTGGCCTAACTTCATTAGGTTGTGATGTCCATGCGTCAAAAACGGATAGTGACTTAAGACGGGCTTGCAATATTATTGTTTTTCATCGCACCCGCATTGGACGCTGCCGCACGCCAGTTTTGAAAATGACCCTAATTACTAACCCTAATTAACTAATTGTTTCATAAATCGAATTCGTCAGCATTTTCAAATTGCTCCTGCCGCACACAGCTGCTGCAGCGGGCCGCTGCCTAACGCTGCTTCTATGCGTTGCTGCAAAGGCACTGCTGCACGTTTCTGAAGCAGGCTGCTGCGAAACGCTACTGTAGCAGGCACTGTTGAAGGATGCTGCAGCAGACACTGCTGAACGCTGCTGCAGCTAGCAGACACTGTTGTTGTAGCAGCCAGCCGCTGCTACACGCGGGGAGCGGCGAATGACGCAGCGGCGCAACGCGCAGACAAGAGTCCACACAACCAAGGCGCTGCAGGCGCGACAACGAGTGCAAGAGGTCTGGCTTCTCGCTATTATCTAACTAGCCTAACAATATAGTGCTTGTAACGTGCCCAAAATATATATAATCAACGGAGATGGAGAAACCTCATTTTCATGAATCGTAGGCGCGGCACAATAGGTGCCGTTTACATGTGTTCAGCAGTAGTCTCGTAAATTTTGTTTGTTCAAGCATAGGTCAACGATGTCATAGATCAGTATGTGACTTAGTTTAGTGTTGCCGGTATTACCGGCGACTTGCGGGCCCTACTTCCAGGGGGCCCCGGGGCAAACTCTGGGCCGATATCATCCTGTCCTTAATTGGTTAAGTGTCGGCTTAATTGTTTTCTGCCCCGTGAAGGTCTCCATACTCCCGATTCCCCTTGTGAGGCCGAGGCACGTGAAGGCGTGTGTCCGTAGCTGCCAGAGTCCAAACAGTGCTAGCACGGAAAATGGACGGGAAAATAAAAATGATGATGATGACTGTCATTTTTTGGAAAAGGTCCGTCACTACCCCCCCCCCCCCTCCGCTCCCGGTCGTGACTTGCTCTCGGCAGTCAATTAACTTATCAGAGGCCCATTTTTAGTTTTTGGGGAGGAGGGGCTGCAGGATAGGCTACACTAACGCCGGCCCTGGTAGTAATAGATTTACTGAATGCAGACACGTGCAATTATTATATTGTTGCCGTTCTCCCATTAGGCCCATACTAACAGGCCACGCTATGGAGCCCGGGAATGCGGGTGGGGGGTTGAATTTTAAGGACCGTGTGTAGTAGCAAAGACTATTACGGTCCGGTTCTGAGTAAGAGGGCCACCTCAAAACCGCTCCCACCTCAAAACCGCTTCCACCTCTTTATTCGCCTTTTACGACTCCCCCGGGGAGCTCTGGGCTGCAAGTCTATTCTTTGTTCCCAGACTTGCTGGGGTTAGTCCCCGGGAATGGCTCATATAATAGACCCTATTATATATTCGCCTGCTCCTTAGCGTGGCCTGCGTACTATAGTTTCGGACACCGGTGTTGCCGGGCAAAGTAACCCCCCAAAACGTATCCGGGAGGATGGTTTTGTCAAGTGCGAGAAAAATTCTCATCAAATTTACTACGGGGCTTATTTTTTTCCATCGTCACAAAAGTATCCTCCGATAAGTTGTCGGACACTTATATCAATCTCTCGGTTAAATCATATCAACCCCCATCGAAAAGATTTAGCCCCCACGTTATGTGTGAGATCGGGATTTTCAATGACAAATTGAAAAGTTGCTACAGACAAACCTCTCAAGAATGGAATGTTTTCCATCAGTCATAGATTTATCTTGCTTAAATTTTTGCTTTGCCATAATGTTGCCTATACATAGGATCATAAACACAGCTAAGGATCACGTTTACGTTTTGATTTTTGAGGTCTATTTAATTAGGCCTATGTATAAAGGTAATTAGCCTATGTTCATAAACATCATCATTTACATCCAACATCTGTCTTGCGATCTTCGTCAAAGATTACTAGGCCTACTTGATTACTAGTTGTCAAAGATTGCTGTATTCCTGGCATATCATTATAAGCGGTATCTTTTATTCACATAGTAAGTGTAGCGAGTATACACATAAATATAAATACAACTTTCAAGAAAAATTATTAGGCCTAAAGAGTTACAGTATAGCAATGCAGTCATTGCGATTGCCGAGGAGAAGACGCTCCGCAATCCATGGAACTGAGATATGTAACTGTGTGAGACACGGGACGCTGGATAGTCTAGCTATGCTTGTTGGTCTTGTGGTTTATCGCGTCAGCGTGGAACTGTCTCAGCTACCCAGCAATGTACATGTATGGCGAAACCGGTTATGGAAGGCTGTCAGCCAGCAGCATCTCATCACCAATATAAGCAGACGTGAGTCACTTGACCCAGTGGTGAGTAGGCTATATCATGAAGTACTCTCCTTCCTTTGTATTTACTTGGTTGAATTATCCTCCTGGTTCCTAAGCAAGCAGCATCGATTGATTCTGGTTGTTGTTGTTGTTTTAGCCCCTTGCGGGGAAGGGTGATGCCCCATTTCACCAGCTGGTGGTGGTTCCATCGTATCTGGTAGGCATCGTAGGAACACTTGTGGCTGAAGAATTTAAACTACCCTTGCCAAAGGGTGCACGAAGTGACTCTAAAATCTATGCAGCGACCGGGACTCGAATCGGCAACTGCCACACTCGTAATCTGAGACCGCGACCTAGACCCCTGGGCCACAACGCTTCGTCCTGCCCAATGGTGGCAGCAGGGGCAGGGGCAGGGCTGCCATTGATTCTGGTCCCCGCCTATGGTTGCAGATACCTGTGTGTTTACCGTGTCAAGGATTCTGTCATTCAGCCAGACGACTGCTGACAGAAGGATGGCTTTGTCTTCCATGTTCAAGTTGAGATTACCAAGCCACAGCTGGGCCAGGTCATCGGTATCGTGCTGTATATCTGTACATTTGGAGTAGATTTTTTTCGTGGTATAGACCGCGCTGACGTGTTAGTTTCCAGTGTCATAGAAGAAGTTGGAGAAACCCCTGTTGTTGATTGCGATTGGATTGCCAGCGCCTGATGGCGGACTCGAGGGCAACTTGCAGGATCTCTTCTTGGGCCACCGAGACTGGCAATCCTGATTCGACGAGGTTAATATCATTAATCACCTTTTTCGTAACCTCCGTCTTTCAGACTATAGACGCCGGTGCCCAATCCACGTCCATCATTTCAAAAGGACCCGTGTTGCGGGGAGCCAGTTTATCCCCCAACCGTGTCACAGTGTGTCTCGTCTCCTGTTACGTTTCAGTACCTTCTCACCGACCTAGAACTGCTGCCCCGAATGTTTTATGCCATACTCATCTTGCAAATTATTTTCCCCAAATTTTGTTGTAACTCCCTACATGTTTCGTAACTGCAGCAATTTTTAAAATAATTTTCTTCCATGCAGGGGATACTTTTGTCAAGGGGATAAGTCGTATCATGGACGGGGGATGACTTTTTTCCAGGAGGGGTAATTAACGACCGTCTGAAAATTATCCCTCGATTACTTTATTTCATCCCCCGGATGATTATGAATGGGAGATAACTTATTTTCCACACCGGCAGCAGCTGCGCGGCGCAGATTAGTAGGCACGTGCAGAGGCTGAGCGTGTGTAGCGGCTGTGCTTGGCCTGCTGGCGCGTGGATGTTTGTACACACACATGGCTGCTCGTCGTGTCTCGTACAAACATCCCACAGCGTGCGCTGCAGGCCTCATTGCGCTTATCGACTTAATGTAGCGGAGGTCGCTAGGTGCAACGTGGACTACATCCCACATGCAGGACACACTGTAGCCTCTGAAGTGTGGACATGCAGGGCAGCATGTAGGCCTGCAGTAGGACTCGCGATTCTACCTACATGGCTAACGTATCTATTCCTATGGCGCTCATGGCCGACTGTTACAGGCCTTGACGTGGCGTACATGTAGGCCTATATATGTAGAGCATATTATACAGGGTGAATCATTAAAGACGTGCCCTTAGCGATATCGACATATCTTAACCATAGCTCAACGGTATAGTTTAATATTTTTGATCAATTTTTCTGGAATTGTAGCTTTGATAACTTGATATGTACTCACAAATTTCAAAAAGAAATTGACTTGTGTTCAAAAGCTATAAAACGTTTTCCAAAACAAACGTCAAATAAATCATTTCTTCTCTTTTGGCCCGACCGTCAGCTCTGCTAGTGACGATGGAGCCGAATGAATGCATCTACAACTATATGTTGCTCTCCAAGCATCTCTGTCGGACGTCACCCATGCAGCGTTGTTCATTGACATGCCCGTTTCTCTAGGCCCTCCGCTATATTGTGATCCATCTGCGTCTTAGTCTGCCTTGGCGTCTTGCACCATGTACTTTGGTGTACAGGACCATGTAGGGCAGTCTCTCTTTGCTCATTCTGTATACTGTATAGACATATCCAAATTACTTGGAGCGTCTTTTTTTGTATATTTGTGTATCAGTGATATTCCTTGGCCAAGTCTTATTACTTCGATTCTGATTCTCTGCAGTCTCGACACATCTAGCCTTCACTCTTTTCAATTAACACAGTCATCCGCACACAGTAACTCCCATGGTAATCCAGATCTTGTCTCACTCATCACTTCCATCACAGACACGAACAACAGCGGGCTCAACACCGAGCCCTGATGCAGTCCAACCTTCACCTCAAACCGATCACTTGATCCATCTTGTGTTTTCACAGATGTCTTTGCATCAACATACATTGAAATGACTGCCCTAACTAGCCACTCCTTCACACCCAACTTTCTCAGCGCCCACCTTACGGCTTTAATATAACTTTATTCATTAGCTTTATGTTTTTCTTCCATCTGTCTCGCTACAAAAATCCCATCAACTGTTCCCTTCTCAGGCATAAATCCAAACTGCATATTATGAATAATTACATGTATCTGTCTTTTTCATTTTTTCTCTACGACTCGCTCCAGTATCTTCGCACCGTGTTCCAGCCCTATAACTACCACACTGCATCGCATCTCCCTTTTCCTTGAATATTTGAACTAGAGAGCTCTCGAGCTTCCAATCTTCTGGGATCCAGCCGCTTTGTAAGACTTCATTACATATTTCTATCAGCCACACTGCTATTTCTGTCTTCGGTTCCTTATTCATTTCTGCCAGAACCACCGATGGTCCATTTGCCTTTCCTGATTTAGATGAGCCTTTAATTGATTCCCAATTTCACTTTCTCTATTTCAATGTGGTAGCCCCTGAACTAGGCTATGTTCGACGCATTTTTCCGTTAAAACAATTTTTCTGTAAAAACACTTCCGTCCACTCATTTTCCACGTTCGACAGCTTTTCCATGTATTCTTTCCATCTCTCCTTCACCTTAATTGCATCGACTAGCACATCACCCACGTCGTTCTTTAAGCATTTGACACCAACTACATCTTCTCTTGCCTTCGCTATCTGTTTTGCAATTTTTAAACACTATTGTGCATTCTTCTGTGTTACATAAAGCTTATTTGCAAATTTCTTTCTTTCTGTATCTTTCGCTATCACTACATCTCTTGTTGGTTTCATCCTAGCAGCGCTTTCTCTCTTACTTCTACATTCGTTTGACCATTCTTTTTTGCTGTACTCCAGGCCTTGTAGCATGATTTCGTCTCATCCACCATTTTGTGCACTTTATTATTCCACTACAAGGTCTCTGAGTGCCTTGGTGGCTCCTTGGTTTTTCCACACGCATGTCTTTTCGGCCGCTCTCAGTATCGTATCCCGTGCCTCAACCCAAACCTCATCTGCGCTCCCGCCTAATTTTGCACACTCAGGGTTTATTTCTCTTCGGTATTGTCCTCTCACTACTTCATCCATTAGTTTCCAGATTTTTTATGTTTTTGAAAAAAGTGAAATGTTTGGGAATGACAAACATAAGCAAACTGAGAATATTGAACATTGCTACATTCACAAAAAGGTCAGACTATGTATGAACTAAACAAAATTCAGCAAATTTTGTTTCAGCGAGCTGAGACTGGGCGCATTCTGAATCTCTCTGGGGAAGAAATCCCACACCCTAGGTCCAAAGATATTTACACTATTTTTAGAACTACCGTGCGACAACTTTTAATAACAAAATAACATTTTTACGAGTGTAATGCGGATGCTTAAAATCCGCAATGGTGATTAATTAACAATGTAAATTTAATATTAGTTAACCCAAATTCACGGGGCAGTGTGTTTCGGCTCACCCTTTAGATCAGGGAAGTTGAGTTCAGGTCCATCTTTTGACTCATAATAAATTGGCTCATAATTTATTAACATAAATGCTTTTATATCTACATGCCATTCTACAATATGCCATTGAGAAGATGGAGGAGCCCCGTCGATCGATCGAGAAGCACCTGGACTCACACTGTAGAGAGCGACCTAGAGCCGATGAACAGTGGTGTTCATGCGGCGTGGAAGAAAGTTCAGGATCGTCTCGCTTGGCGCTCTCGCGTCCAGAGCAACCCCAAGCCCCGTGTCATGCAGGTTGATGAAGAGCTTGCATCTATTATCTGTTTTTGGCTGTCCTGCATTTTTCTGCTTTCTTTCCTCCAGTATCTGTATCTGTACATCTATTTGATAGCTGCAGATAAGCATCCGCATCCTTAGTCATACGACACACCGTCAGCAATGTCGACGGCGAAGATCAACTTGAAGAACATCGACTACTTTAAGTTCAAGAAGATCGTCGTGGACGGCGGCAGGGACGACTACGCGCAGTGCAGTCGTGAGGTGCGCGCACTCTGTGACGCAGTTCAAACCCTCACCTTTCGCGACGAGGAGTGGGACGCACAGTCTGATCTGGTCAGGTGGGTCATGCCGGGCCAGGTGGGTCATGCCGGCCAGGTGGGTCATGCCGGGCAAAATGGATCATGGCAGGCCAGGTGAATCAGACCGGGCAAGGTGGATCAGACCAGACCATATGGATCAGACCAGGCTAGGTGGGTCAGGTGGGTCATAGTGGGCCAGGTGGATCAGACCGGGCTACATGTAGATGGTCAGACCGGGCCAGGTGGGTCAAACTGGGCCACGTGGGTCAGACCGGGCGAGGTGGATCAGATTGGGCCAGGAAGGCTAGACCGGATCATGTGGGTCAGACCAGGCCGTGTGGTTCAAACCGAGCCACGTAGGTCAGACCAGGTCATGTGGGTCAGACCGCCCCAGATGGTTTGGACAAAGTGAGGAGGGTAAGATCTTGCAGCTCAGTGCGCTCAGTCTCTCTACAGAGTGTTGTTCCTGTCTCTCTGCTGAGCAGTGTCTTTGTCTTTCTGCTGAGTAGTGTCTGTCACTCTGCCGAGCAGTGTCTCGCTCTCCCTGCTGGGTGTAGTCACTGTCGCTCTGCTGGGTAGTGTCTCTTTCTTCACTAGACAGTTTCCGTGTCTCTGCTGGGCCGTGTCTCTCTCTTTCTGCTGGGCCGTGTCTCTCTGACTGTGCATGTCAGTGTCTCAGTGTCTCTCTCTCTGCTGAAAAGTATCTCTGTTGCATGCATAGATTCGAGGAGATCAACTCGTTCTATCGTCAGATCCTCGCGAACAAGCGCATCGAGGCGCTCGACATGCGTCTCAAGAGCGGCTGGTGGGGAGGCGGCGACAAGGGCGCCTCCTACTCCGCGGGCAAGATCAAGCCTGTCGTCCTGCTCGACACACTCGCCGCCAAGCATCGCGATTGGACGAGCCGTCATGGGGCCGCTGTCCAATCGGTGACGAGGGAATCGGGAAGGTCGGGGGGCGGGGCTGAGGACGCGGCGCTGGAGGGCCCAGGGCTGTTCGTGCTGAAGCACAGAGAGCACCAGTGCTACGTGTACGTGGGGCGCGCCGACAACGTCTTCCAGAGGTTCGCATGCGTAGTTGTTTTCCCCTGGCGCGCAAATGCCATTGTCATGCTTCTTCACACCAACATACAGTATTACTTTAAATTCCTTTTTACGGTGTGCGCCGATAGGCAAACGCTGTATTGTTTCGGCCCGGTACCTCTATTTATTTTTTTCTTTATTTTATTTTTTTTATTATTTAGTCATTTTTTTCTTTTCTCTTCTTTAGCGCATTCCCGGAGACTCGCCTCGTGACCTATAAGTCTAGAATAAGGGTCAATACATTTTTGACGTTAACGAAAATGCTTCCAGCGAAAAAATTTCACTGTTAACAGTGTGGGGGTGCCTGGGGGGCCACCACGCGCACTTTTGCATGAATAGCGATAACGTTTTTACTATCAGTCCGATTTCCATGCTTTTTGCACCAGATTGTTTCACTTACTACTTACTAAAAAACGCCCTATATATGTTTTAACAAAATATTGATACGTAAGGTGGGCGAACGGTTTTTATAAAAGTTTGGGGGGGCAAGAACCTTTGCGCCACAATAACTCAGCTACCACTGAACGGATTTTGACCATTTTTTCTGGGAACATGCAAACTAAGCCTGGATTATGCAGGTTCTCTTGGATTTTGAAGAAAATGAACGGTGCCCCCAGGAGCCGCCCCCCAGATTTTGAATTTTTTCTATTTTCACGTCATCGTGGGTAGCAGTCTTGGGCGTGACAATTATGAATCTATATGTCCGATTTGCCCGCGTTTTGCACCAGTTTATTCCACTTACTACTTAGTAAAAATCGCTCTATATATGTTTTAACAAAATATTCATACATGAGATGGGCGATCTGTTTTTATAAAAATAGGGGGGCCAAAACCCTTGCGCCACAAAAACTCAGCCGCCACTGAACGGATTTTGACAATTTTTTTGTGAACATCTGCGCTTGGATTTGTACAAAATTAACTGTGCCCCCTGGAGCCCCCCAGATTTCGATTTTTTTTTAATGTATCTTTATCAAAGAAAATGTGTTCTGTGTTCATGTTGTAGGTGTTTACCTAATATTTCAAAATTGGTAAATCCTGCAGTAAATTTCAAAACTCGTGTTTATCTACTCGTGGGGACCTGCGCGCACGCCTGCGCGCATCGGTACTGTGCTTCCGTCTAGTTTATGTCGAGATTTGCAGGCCTGTTAACTTTCAAGAGTGATGCTTGACGCCCGTTGCTCTACTGTGTGGCTTTGTATGGCTGGTATATGGCTTTCACCATCACTAGCGCGTGACACCAGCCGTGCAAGATCATAGATACAGCTTTCTTTGGCTTGTTCTTGTTCTCTCTTGTTCAACTAACTATTCATATTTTAAATGCAAGCAAACACGCAAGCTCAAGTTTTGACTGTTTTTTGTCGCCAGGTCTCTTACACCGACAGACCACTTGTGCCGAAAAGCCTCTTGCATCAACAAATTGCTTACATCAACAAACCACTTAAGCGGACCACTTACATTGGCAAACTTCTTACATCGACAAACTTCTTACATCGACAAACTTCTTACATCGACGAATCATTTACACAGACAAACCACTTATACAGAGAAATCACTTGCATCAACAAAAGACTTACACGGACAAACGATTTTCACAAACAAACTACTTACACTTAGTTACTTACACTACTTTATCACTTACACCGACAAACACTTGCTGTCCCGGACATGACATTAAACTGTGCCCGGCAGCCCTGCCCCTGCTGCCACCATTGGGCAGGACGAAGCGTTGTGGTCGAGTGGTCTAAGTCGCTGGTTGCGGATTGCGAGTGCAACAGTTGTCATTTTCGAATCCCGGCAGCGGCAAAGATTTTGGGTCACTTCGTGCACCCATTGGCAAGGGTGGTTTAAATTCGTCAGTCACAAGTGTGCCTACGATACCTTCCAGTTTATGGTGATGGAACAACCTCTAGTGACCATCACCTCTAGTGACCATCAGCAATGGGGCATATCTTTATCCCACAAGGGGCTACAACAACAAGAACAGCAACAACCACTTACAAATTTGTCGATGCAAGTGGTTTGTCGGCATAAGTGATTTGTTACTGCAAGCCACTTACATCGACAAACCACTTACATGTGCATCGACAAGCCATTTTAAACTAACTAACAGCTTCCATTGACAAAGCACTTACATGGACGAACCACTTATATCGACAGACCATTTACATCGACAGATCATTTTGCACTGACAAACCACTTACATCGACAAACCACTTACATCGACAGAGCATTTACATTGACAGACCATTTTGCACTGACAAAGCACTTACATGGACAAACCACTTACATCGACAGACCATTTACATCCACAGACCATTTACATCGACAGACCATTTACATCGACAGATCATTTTGCGCTGACAAGGCACTTACATCGACAAACTACTTACATCAACAAATCTCTCGCTCACTTGCAATTTTATTTCTCTTGCTCATCTAGTAATCATAGTAACAATAATCATTTTGGGCTCATAGTCTATTTTGGCATCAAAAACCGTCATCGTGGACCGTCGGGGGGCGTACAAGGAGCAGTTTACATTCAGTGTGCAAGGCTGCGTTCAGCTTGCTAGGAGCTGTTTGCATTCAATGCAGCATTCCTCGTTCTGCATGCAAGGAGCAGCGTGCGCCCAGCACGTAATGCGCAGTCTGCGTTAGAATTAAGTGTAAGATTATGGAACCCATTGCTCATCGACTTTTGCTGATGCTGCGTAGGTGCACCGACTTGCTCAAGAGCGCCTATGAAGGGGCGCTCAGCCCAAGCGCCCCGGGAGGGCCGTCAGGGGGCGCCCCGGGCGGCCCTGCTGGTGGCCCCCCCACGGGGCTCGCTGGAGGGACCGAGCCGCTAGCCGCGCTGCTCGTTATCTCCGCGGCCGCTGACTGGGACTTCTACTGCGTCCCCGTCACGGCGCACGGTGAGCCACGTGGCGCGCACGGTCGGCGATCTGGATCCATGATGCGCCGTAACATGGACAAAAGTGACCAGACTTGTCTTTACGACAAAACGAGCCATACTAACACCAAATTGCAGATTTGTAAAGAAATGAGGGTTCCTATATCAAAAATGGAGTCTTCAGTTTGGAAACAATCTATGAATCAATTTGATGGATTGCGTTGCAATTTTGTGATTCCCACACACATTTTCACTTTGTGAACTTTATTTCTTGGTACTTCTAATCCAGTAGAAGACGAGCGAGTGTAGCGGTAGTGTAGAGGTAGTGTAGAAGATGAGCAAGTGTAGCGGTGGTGTAAAAGAGATGAGGGAGTGTAGCGGTGGCGTAGAGGACGAGCAAGTGTAGCGGTGGTGTAGAAGATGAGGGAGTGTAGTGGTGGCGTAGAGGACTAGCGAGTGTAGCGGTGGTTTAGAAGACGAGCGAGTGTAGCTGTGGTATAGAAGACGAGCGAGTGTAACGGTGGTGTAAAGGACGAGCGAGTGTAGTGGTGGTATAGAGGATGAGTGAGTGTAGTGGAAGTGTAGATAAGAAGCGAGTGTGCATGTGGTGGTGATGGTGGTGTAGATGTCTGTTTTTGTTTTGGTATTTTAGGGACCATGCATAGCACACAAGGGCTATGTACAGTCCGGTTCTGTGCAAGGAAGCCAGCACAGAACCGCTCCCCCTTCTTTCCTTCTTTAGCAGTCTTTTACAACTCGCCCGGGGCGCTCTGGGCTTATAGCCAATCCTTAGTTCCCTGGCCTGCATGAGACTGGTGGTGTAAATAAGAAGTGCGTGTGCGTGTGGTGGTGGTGGTGTAGATAAGAAGAGAGTGCGTGTGGTGGTGATGTAGATAAGAAGCGAGTGTGCGTGTGGTGGTGGTGGTGCAGAAGACGAGCGCGTGCTGAGGGTGATAGAGAACGACCTGCTGCTCAAGCACGACGCTGTCTGGCCGCGCGGACTTAACCCCGCGCTCTGCGTCCAGACGCCGCTCGACGTCGCCGAGCTGCGGCGCTCCTGTGTGCGCCACCGCTGGCCGCCTGAGGCCGAGCGCGCCGATACGGCGGTGCCTCGTGGAGCACCGGGGAGTGTCGAGGGAGCAAAGGTGTCCATTGACCTCACCCGGCTGAGGGCGCTTGTGGCTGCCTCACCATCGGGGGCGTTTGAGTATTCTGTGGTGGAAGTGGCGAGTGAGGCAACGGGAACAAGGCTAAAACAGGGTGAATGTGTGGAGATGGCAAAATCACCCGAGGGTGAGCTTTGCATGGTGACTTTTGAAGTTACTAAATCTGAAAAATTTAATTATGGCATGCTTGAAAGTATGGCGCTAATAACATCATAATCATTGTATTTTACAAAGGCATTTGGGTATATACATATATAATTGGATAGAAGCTGCAGCGTCGCTCATCCAGGTTTACGATTCATATTTTGTTTCATGCTGGCTTTCATGAGGCAGAATTCCATCTCGTTGTCATTCGTAATCAAATATGATTGTAGCGGTTTCACTTTAACGGACGCAGTTTAGATGACGAAAGGATTCCGAAGCGGCTCTCGATCCTTTGCAGTGAACTCAAGCTGTGGACAAGCGGTGCTAGAAGATAGAATTTGAAGGCCTATGGTGTATATACATGGATGGAAGATCTGAACAGAATATTGTGGTGGGTTACCCCTAGATAAGCAGCGGTGGCTGGACGAAGCACGAGAGTAATAGTAATAATATTATTATTACTCCCGTATCTCCAGATTACGGATCGTTTTGGCGTCTAATGACGTCATAGCGGACCTCAATGACAGTTGTGCACGAGATTGGCGATCTTGGGGCCGTAGTCACTATAGTCGCGACTCGCTCGCTGGAACTAATTTTGAGGTCGGTCGAGCTAAAATCGACCTCGCGCCAGCCACTGGAGCTAGTAGCTAGTCACTAACTAAACTAACTGCATCTAAACTGGGCATGGCGCGAGCGCTAAAAGCGTCGCCACACATAGAGCAGCCTAAAGCTCTGTCGCCGCACCTAAATGGCGATAAATCTGAACATTATTGGCGATAATCACAACAGGAAAGTTAAAAAGTCGCAAGCGCCGCCTTCGCCGTTTACAGACATTTTTTTAAAATAAGTTAAGCAAAGTTCAAATGAGAACTCTTTAGATATCGGCTGCGTTAATTTAGCGAACACTTATCAGCAATCAATATTCATATGCGATTAAAGTAGTTCCCACGTCTGACTGATGAATACGGTAACAAATTCGATTACAAAAGTGACCATAAATGCCATTTTCAACGCATTTATGAAGCGCGTTTGTAATATAATATAAAACCTATCTGCCTATTTTTAAGCGAATTTGGATGTTCTTGGACGACGAACGAGATCAACAAAGTTGTGTTATTATTTTAAATAACAGTCGTGAAATAGGCTCGCGCCAGGTAGCGAGTCAAAGTTCGCGCCACTGTTAGCAACTATGGTGACTAGGCCCGCCAGGCTGCGGAGAATCGTAGCTCGAGCGAGATGCTATTAGCTCGTGCCAGGTAATCGCGATTAGACTGTTTTGTGACTACGGCCCCTGGAGCTAAAGAAGCAGTTGCAGGCTATGAAACAGAAATCAGGACGAGGAGAGGATTGGTAAAGCGATTGGTCGCCTGTCACAGTTCTGGGACCAGGCGAATCAAAAGACGATTCACTTTTTAGAGGAAAAATCAGTAATCACACCGATATAATATTTATTGAGTTTTGTGAGGTAGGGCAGTGTTTTGAGGTGATAAACGAGTACATTTTCAGCACTGTGTTTTATATATCGTTGTAATTATAGTAGTCCGCACTTTTTGTTGTTCATTTGTTGTTCATTTTCCCTTGGACTGCTAAATAAATATGTTCTTCGCTCGGTCCACATTTAGTGTAATTTGCATTATGTTTGTTACGTTGTATCAAGGATGGATCCAGGGAAGGCAGGCGGAGGATGCATACCCCCCGCCAGAAAAAAAATGTTTTGTCATATAAAAATTGTTGATGAAACAGTGGCAGATGTAGCAACGAGCGATGTTAAATGTTTCATGCATTCAATATTCATAAGTAAATCTTAGGACCATAGTGAAAAAGTTACATGTAAGAGAAAAATTCAGGTCTGGATACATGGATTTCATAGAAAAACGATCGGACGGTCAGATGTGACACAAGATCCGTTACCACCCCCCCCCCCCTCCCCGGCATACCATATCAAAGCGTTGAGAACAAATAATAAAAGTATACAATTTGATGGGTTCGCTATTGTTGTGACGCTATGTTCGTTTTGAAAACTGATTAAAAGCAGAGATCAATAGCCTACGGTTTCTGTTGTCTGATTTTTTATTTCAGTTTATTTCCCCTATCAGTAAAGTGTCTAAAGTTGTGCGTGAATGTAATTTATGTTATTTGGAATACTACGTTGTTCGTGTTTATTTCAGGCACGCACACATCAAGCTCGACCAAGATAAAAGCGACGCCCAAATGCTCCTCGACTGAGCTCCCCCAGCAGCCTGTCCTCTCTCTCTCGGACATGCGGCGCGGCCGGACCTCTGCGCTGGCTGCAGGGAGCGAGGGGTCATGCAAGGCGTCTGTGCCCACCAGGACTGGCGCGGCGAGCAGGCCTCTGTCTGCGGGCGGCAGGCCTGCTGCGGCAATCGCAGCAGCTGCGACTGCTCGCGCAAGTAGGGTCAAGTCCCCGCTGCCGCCCACACAGAGCTCGGACACGGGCACGACTGCTCGTGAGCACGCAGCTCCCTTCTCTGCGTGCAAGCCGATCACTCCGAATAAATTTGCGACTCCAATCAGTCCGGGAAATAAAGAAACATTCGTTAATACAACATCAAAGCTTCAAATGGATCCAATCAGCAGCCAAGTGGTGGAGCCCTGCGAGGAGCCTCTCCCTAGTGCTGGGGCAGGAGGGCCGGAAGCAGGTGATGGCAGTGCGGGAGAGGACGAGGACGGCCTGCAGCCCGCGCCTGCACTTAAGCGTTCCGACACGTTCACGCTGTCCGACAGCGAGGCTGAGGTGCTGCAGTGACGCGTGTCCACGTGCTACACAGGATGTGTGCAACGTCACGCTTCGTGCACTGTGCACGTGTAGTTGCATGCTCGCTACACTTAACACTTACATCCAGTTCTGTCGTTAGTAGGAACCACTTATCTAGTTCCAACGTTAGTTGGAACACTTAGGCTGGGTTTTTCCATCCAGTGTTAAATTTGAATCCGAGATTTATTCTGCAAAAATCAATCACTTGGCGCTAAATTAGCCATAGATCAAGTCTTCAGCGCGCTCATTGGGTGTGGTGACGTCATGACCTCGGATTTAATTTTAACACGCGATGGAAAAACTTTGCCTTAGGCTATATAGGGATGGCATGCTCGCCTTTAGTCTTGTTCTTGTTGTTGTTGTTACTTGGGAGAGATAGGCATATTTTAAGGAAGATGGATTTTCTTTCTCAATATTCATCGCTTTCGTTTGGAATTTGTACGATAAGATGGGAATTCAACAGGCCTGTCATTTACTTGAACAAATTTGAAGTATTTCTATTTTTTTTAGTGCAATAGTTTGAATTTTAAAACTCGTTTGTTTATATCATAACGTACCGCTACAAAATCTAGCCTATGCAGGCTTAGCTGACTGGCATTCAAATAGCACAGCCTGGCTAACCGTCAAGTCCACGGTGTAGCTAGTTGTGACTTCAGCATTAAAAAACAAACAGCCGCATGCAGCGCAGGGCTTTATTCTTGACGCTAGGTTTAGGCTAGGCCTAGCAGGCTTAAATATGGTCAATCGCGGTCAGCCTGCACTTTATCCAGAGGATCAAACAATAATAAAAGGCCCATTGGCCTATGAATTAGGGACTGTATAAGAGCTCTAGCAGGTTTGCACAAATAACGATAGCAGGCTAACACAGCCGGCGTTGTGGCCCTCCCTCGTTCTCCAGCCGGAGGAGCGGTTGCAGCTTTTGCGGGGATTCAGTTTACGAGGACTCAAGAACCTAATTTTTCCTTCCCGTACTGACCTCGCCACCGCGGAGGGGGTGGGGTGGAAGCGGGGTGGTACTGAGAGAAACTTTTATCTTCCATACATCATGAAAGGAATCGTCAAAAAATTATGAGGGGGCTTTTGAACTAAAACAGAGGGGGTTGAAACTCTAATTTCCCCAAACTCTAATTTTAAAATGTCAATTTTTAGCTTAAATATGTGGACTTGCCGACTTGGCGTACAGGATATCAACCTATAATATGTGGGGGCTTGAAACCCAAACAGGGGCCACCCAAATAGGGGAGGCGTTAATTGCCCCTTTGTCCCCCCCCTCCGAGAACCGCTACCGAAGAGGGGGGGAGGCACAGTTAGAGCTGTCAGGGACACATGGAGGGCCCCATATGACGGGGATCAAACATCACGTTACTAAGAACTAATAACACGATGCTAATCCGTTGTAAAAAATACCTTAGATTAAAACCATTAACCAATATACATTGGCTGAAAAACGTAACTTATATAGGTGTTACAGTATTAGACTAAATGTAGAAAACCAGGAGATAAGATTTTTTATTGCAAATAAGGTCAAGTATTTCATTATTTACTCATTTCTTTACTGCACTATGATTATTTTGCAATGTGGGGTCCAATGCACCCACTTAGCAACATAATCATTGTGCAGTAATGACATCAGTAAATAATTAAGTATTTGACCATACTTGCAATAAAAAATCTTATCTCCATTGTTTTCTACATTTAGTCTAATGCTGTAACACAAAGTAACATAAGTTTCGTTTTTCAACTAATGTATATTGCTTTTTGGTTTTAATATGGGACTGGCGTGCTCGCCTATAGTCTTGTTCTTGTTATTGTTACATGGGAGATAGGAAATTTTAAGGAAGATGGATTTTTTTCTCAATATTCATCGCCTTTGCGTTAAATTTGTACCATTCGATAGGAAATTCGACAGCATGCGCATTTGCTCGAACAAATTTTAAGTATTTATATTTAAAAAAATTAAATAGCTTGAGTTTTAAAACTCGTTTGTTTATATCATAACGTATCGCTGCAAAGTCTAGCCTAGCCTTGTGGCCTAGGGCTACAGCCTAGGGCTGGCTGACGTTCAAACAGCCTGCAGCCTGGCTAACCGTCAAGCCCACGCAACCTGCGTACAGTTGTGACGACAGCATTAAAGAACGAACAGCCGCGTGCAGCGCAGTCATTAGCAAGCATTCTTGACACTACGCTATAGGCCTAACAGGCTTGCGGTCATTCGGGTGGTCAACCTGCACGCTCCGCTGCAAAGTTTAGTTTATTCTATAGGCAGGCCTAGCCAGTATGCCAGCCTCAAACCTATTCAAAGCGCAGCAAAATGCGTAGGCGTAACGCTACGCCGATTTCATCGGGGCTAAAATGAACTCTGTCATTGAGACTGAGTCATTTATAATCGGTTATTTCGCTAATGCTCCGGCCTTCATTTAGAGTCCTGTCCGACTTTAGGACTGAGCAAGCCCGAGAAATTAATCTCTGAACACGCAAGTTGCGCAACGTCGGGATTTGAATCCGGGTCGCCAGCGTTGCGACTCCTTGGATGGATATATTAACCTGTATAGCGAGGGGGGGGCGAGCCCCCCCCCCTCGTGAGGTGATGTAGGGGCTCACGGGGCAGGTTTTTAAATTATCGCATGACGATCCCATCCACCCCCGTTGCTTTGAGGAGTCCGTCCTGTTGGCAGATGTACCATGTATTAGCATTAGGAGCCCCCCCCCTCCACTGGCTTGAGGCAGCCCCAGCCCCGCCCGTTGGTTGACACGGGTCGATAGGTTTAAGATCTTGTCAGCACCCTCCTTCCCCCCCTTCGCTCATGAGTTCATTCTGAACGAAAAAAAAACATAAATTAATACCCTTTTTTATTTAATACCCTTTTTCCATCAGGCTCTGCAATTTTGCACTGGTTTGAGCCCCTCCGCTGACCCATCCAAGATCCGCCACTGACCGTCTATCGCTCTAATCAACTCCTATGTATATCTTCAGAGCTCAGAGAGACCGAATGAAAAGCTCTGATGTATTGGTTTTTTTTGCGCACCCTGTAAAGTATAATACTATAATACTAGAAACCCTGTATAGTGAAATTTATGCTATTATCAGCGCTCGTGTTAAGGCTGCGTATGCTCTCGTTTTCGAGCATACCAGTTCGAGTATCCAGTTCGTTAAACTAAGCAGTCCAATCTAGATGTGGGTTCGAGCAGCCTACAACCCAGCACACCCTGTAAGTTGCAAGTTGCACTGATCAGCTTCAACTGTATCGTGCTAGCCCATCATATTCTGCTACAGTGCCAGGCGATGCAGACACAGGCGCATACAAGTATAGCAGGCGCTAGACGGCGCTTCGCCACCATCAGCAGCAGGCCTACCGGCAACTCTGAACGTTGGCCTATACATGTACGTTTAGCCGCTAGCCTCAACGTGCTCAACATCTCATAGTTATATGTGCACTTCGCGAACACTCAATAACGTCTGCAACCACGTTGTTTTTAGACATATCACTTTAACCAGTTTGCATATTAAATGATTAGGCGGGAATTTAGGCCTAGGCCTTGTACGGCTGCGATAACGGTCACGTAGGCTATAATATTTCGTATCCGTCATGATAATGCGCAACGGGACATGCAGGCGTCATTACTTTGATCTGTTAAAGGTAAGCGGTACGTGTTTCAAATGTTGGCCGATCTTCTTTTTATAACCATTCTCATGCGCTTATGCGATGGAGTTTCCGGAAGTTAAGCGCTTGGGAGTTGGTGCTTCTCTCTGTTCGTTTATCATTCGTTTCACTCACCTCTTCTCCTCTTCATTTATCTTCTTATAGGCGACTAGGATAGCCTAGCACTGGGCTCGGCAGCGTGGCTGTACGAGCACCCATTCGCCGCAATGAAACATTTAATAAATTAACTCAATCGTGAAAGAAGTCCTATTCCGTGATAATGATCGATGCTCTGGTAACTTAAGGCGAACGACAGACGAACAAGAGGTCGGTCTTTTTTTACATTAAGCTGATAATTTTGTCGACATCGTCAGCGAGGCGTGCGATCGATTGAACTGTTACGGGACAAATTGCAGGGGCATGCTATAAATCTCAATACAAAAAGGCTAATGGCCTATAAAACATAAGCTATACTTCGAAAAAAAAATAACGCTGAAAATAACTAATAAACTGAAATATGCTAAGCTAAATATTTGTCAATTATGAATTATTAGTAAAGTTATAAGTGAGTTACTACTTATTAGACATTGATCAATGATCAAATAATCTAATAGCGCACTAGTGATAGCCTATGAATTGCCTACATCCATGGGCGGCGCCACAGGGGGGGCCGGGGGGGCCAGTGGCCCCCCCACTTTTCGCTGCAAAGAGGCCAGGGGGGGC
>JAQIWG010002208.1:0-21168 GCA_034695025.1 Chamaedrilus cognettii | reverse complement strand
CCCATGTATGGTAGTTTGGAAAAATAGGTCCTGCCAGTTTAGCGATGAATTTTGAGGATCGGCAGGATCAAAATGCTATTTGCAGGCATCACTGTGTTAGCTAAAACGATTTTCAAACTTTGTTTTGTAAAAGTTTCATAACTTTTGAATGCAAGCAGATTTTCAAGTGCAATTTTCAGAACTTGTGTCGAATTATCTCAGCTACAATCTCTGAAAAGATGAAGCAAATTATCAATTTTTGGCTGAGTTATCACGAATCTGCTAGGGGGCATTTTTTGGGCCGCACCCTGTATATATGCTGGTCATTTTTAAAACATATATGAATCAGAATGTTACGCAATAAAAAGTACGAAATATCTCTTCCATAAGACTCAATTATTTTGAGATTGATTTAATCATGCAATGCTGTCAATCACCAGGCCTAAAATTGAAACCATACTAAAATAATCTTATAGAATGCTTTCATACGACACAATAGGATATTAAATTTATGCACTATCTTTTTCGGATTGAGACAAAATCCTTGTCAAACACTACAGCTGTTGAGTTAATGTTAAACAGCAACATTAACCATTTTATAATTATTAGACTTTAAGCAAACTACGGTAAAGGTTTGATTGACAAGACAACGACATACATTTGGAGTCCTTGTGCCAGGCCTTCAGCAGATCATCCCTGCAGAAGACTTGCTCAGAGGCCAAGGCATCCAACAACTTTGTAGTCCTCGGCTGCAGCCTGTGACAAGTAATATCTCAAGCATTAGTACATGTATTGATTCACACCCACACTGATAATACATGCATTTAGATGCAGCACAGAATAATTATATTTCAATAAATATCAAATGTACTACATAATAACAATAATAATAAATTTAATTTGAAATCTATTACTAACAAAATGAACACTACAAGACTTAGTTACTAGTCAACGAGTCAACTTTAACTTCTCAAATCACATCATTTAACGAATAAAATTACTGATAAATGCAATAGTTATTTGCACAATGAAATAAGCCAACTCAATAGAGAATAGACTTGCAAACAACACAACTAAGTTTTAGATTCTGTTAACAGATTGAGTATTAAACCATCAAATACTACATTAGTATGGTGCGCTATAAAAGATATGTAAAAACATTAGCCTATCGCACATCACCATTGAAATACACAGGCGCGTTTTGCGTTTGCATTCCTCACTTATGCATGGGTAGAAGATTTGCAACCATGAACCTTCACCTTACAAATCACATCATATGATATCCACTATCACATTCTTCTATCATCTGAATTACCCTTAAATTAAAAGAATAAACAAAATGAATAAAGTGAAGCAAAGCATCTCAATTGCACAAAAGTTGACAGCAACTGGTGCGTACATGGCCCATTTCTTGACCATGGTGCAGGGTGAGAGCAGGAGGAGGGGCACAAACTGGCGCAGGGGCGCGCACGCGGCGCCCTCTAGTAGGAACCGCGCGAACCACCGCATGCAGTCCCCATCCCTCGACAGAGCCACCTCCACGTCCGGCATGGGCCAGCACTGCAGGCCTGCCACACACATAAAACATAAGAGTTACGACTAATATATATATTGCCCGATGTTGAAAACTGAAACCCTCAAAATGTTGTCATGACTCGGTCAAAAGTTATTGGATATGTCTAAAATTGTATGCACGTGAACAGCAGCCATATTAGCACTAACTTACAAATTTGTAGAGTAATGTGAGGAATTTTGTCGAAATCATGCGTGTTTAGAAAAGTGTTAGAAAAGTAAGAAACTTTTCTTTTCAGTTGCAAACTATTGTGTGCCTGCAGTCAAGTGAAAAACTGTCGAGTGGCAAAGTCCACACCCATTGTTTAGCGCTGCTTTGTCACATTGCTCGACTGGATCAAGGGCGTGACAAAAGGATGGTGTTGGACAGCACGCGAGCCCCACAGCGGGACTGGAAGCGATCCAGGGATCGCCCTCACAACGCATGATTGACTATAGTGAAGAACGGCCACGAGTCACAAATATCGGACTGTACACTACTGTCCAGTAAACACAGGACAGAGAGAAATAGCGGGACGTATCCCGTCGCACTACGCTCGGCTGATAAGCAAGCGTCTATGACCACGACTTCATGAAGACATACTCTACACACTGCCACACACGCCATAACAGTTGCTGTTGATGTAGAAGAGCCCATCTGGCATTCGACTCAGTCGGAAAGAAAAATTCCTCGACGCCAGCATAAGGGCCAGTCAGATTAGAGCTGCCATCTCCGTAAGGGTTCGATCACAGATCCAGTAGTGTTAGTCGTGCGGTAATTTGTTAACAGCTGTGTCTATAATGTGTCGACGAATTTGCAAAGAGGGCATTTTGCCGTGAGGTCTAAGAATAGGACTTCAGAATGTATTATTGCGTTTGTAGGCATGCAGTAGAGGCAATTTTCCTGCAAGCGTTGTTTAAGTGCCCATTTTGTTTGACAATGACATCGAGCACCGTTACAACCAGGAGGTTATCAACTGTCGCAGACAGTAACTCTAAAATACAGATATCTTCTAGTAAAACTCAGCTAGAAACCAAAGGGAAGAGAAGCATGATGAATTCCCTAACAACATTACGCAAGTTTCAACGCAATTGCTGCAATTTTTATTCACGATGAGCTCAATTTCAGTCAGCACAAAAGTATTCATTGATCATGTGAGGCCTACCAAAAGTGCTCTGTCGGGAGCACATGACGCGCCCGGACTGATTATCGTATCTCGGGGGTGGGTTGTCGAGCTGGGGCAGAGAGAACGAGCACTGACTGGCTGCATAGACTGGCAGCCAATCGGCTTCCACCGCCGCCACTCCTGCACGATGTCATCAACCAATCAGAGAGAGTTAAAAGAAAAGAGAAAATTTAAAAGGCTTAACAACAAAACAAAAACAATAAATAATATCTCTCAAAGCCTAAGATATTCAGCACTGATAAAATGCAACCCCTTCCTAATCTCTGCCCAACCCCTCTGAGCTCACCCCTGCAGACTCAGGTAAAAAGAGAATAGGACTTGAGCCTCGAATTCCCTGAGGAAGTCGTAAAAGGCGATAAAAGAGAGGGGGGGTTCTTTGGACTGCAATAGTCTTTATGGTCGTTACACATGGTCGTTAAGCTCCAAAAACCATCATCACTCTCTGCCCTAACCTACAGGCATGAGTCACTATATGACACTGGCCTATCAAATGAATTAAATGCTCACGTATGTGTACTCTGATATTTAGATGGGATAAAATCAGCACCTAAATGATGGTTTTTAACATGTGGTGCATAAGGTAAACAAATATAACATTAGTGATGTAAAAAAAAAAAAAATGTAATGATACTTCCAAAACACATAAAAAGCAAATAAAACCAACACAAATATAAAATTGTATCATCTTCTCTATAAATTGACCAAACGAGCTCTCACGACACTTGATCAAACAGCAGTGAAGCAAATAACCCAGGTGACAAACCTTTCATGTAGAGCTTTGATGTTTCTTCCAGTGACTGGTAGACCACAAACTCATGCTTGGATCGATACAGTACTGAGCTCGGATGAATAAACACCGGCTCCTCCAACAGCATATCCTGCAGTGATACCAAGCGATGTAAGGTACATATCCTGCAGTGATACCAAGCGCTGTAAGCTACATATCCTGCAGTGATACCAAGTGATTTAAGGTACATATCTTGCAGTGATACCAAGCGCTGTAAGCTACATATCCTGCAGTATACCAAGTGATTTAAGGTACATATCTTGCAGTGATACCAGGCGATGTAAGGTACATATATCTCAATGTCTTCTTATAACCAATAACTGCATTTAGTCATTGTCACACCAATCAGCCCCTCACAATTGTTATACCAATTAAGTGATTTATTATCTCTTCATGATTTTCAACATCGCCTCACTCCGATATACCAGTGAATCCCACCTGGTAGGCATGGCTCATTTTCTTTTTCTCTTCTGCACTGCCTCCAACTGGTGCCATGATTTTTCTGAAAAATGATTTAACTGTCGCATCATATATATATTTTATTCCCAATAGAATTTTCAATATCTCACAACCAATAGGATATCAGTGATATGTAGAAATTGTACAATAAAAAATGTGCCTTTCACTCCAAAAAAGCAAGTATAAGTAAATATTTCAAACGTAATAAGTTAAAACAGTATAACTGGTATCAAAGAAGGGAAAGCAATTTAACTTTACAGTGGAAATAAATACTGCTTCAATAATCAATTTGAAAAAAATGCATCCTAAACTGAGTTGTATGACCACAAATATCAAATACATATCAAACCACTGGCAGTGAAACTTTCTACAACTACCCTTAAAAAACTCTAACAAAACTAAATTCCAGATAAGATAAAGCATAAATGAAAGCGCTGTAAAAAAGCAACGTGTACTAAAAACGATACTTGAATTATTAGTAATTTCAGTTCTGCATTAATGTATGTTTAGCATCAACTGGTTTGGGAGTACTGTGTGTAGCAACGAAGACAGTCCGGTTCTGTGTGGAGGGCCACACACAGACCATTCCTCCCTCTTTTTTACGACTCGCCCGGAGAGTTCTGGGCTGCAATCCAATTCTTTGTTCTCCAGCTTGCAGGGGACATTAGGCTTTAGCATCAAGTGTAAACCGCAAGAAGTTCTAAGCAAGAAGGTGCTTCCTTTGGTTCTCCGGATACAAGGTATCCAGAGGACCAAAAGAGCTAGGAAGCACCTTGCGACGTGGTCGCCCAGCCCGGTGAGGACGATCTGTCGGATGAGCTTCGCCTGAAGCTCAGTGGGAGGACTCATCTGAGGCTGAAGGATCAGGTTGGCGCTGGGTATCGCCAGGTTCACTGAACAGCGCAAGCAGACACTGAACAGCACAAGCAGACACCCATCATCACAAGCAGACACTGAACAGTGCAAGCAGTTCTAACATCTAAACAGAAAATATAGAAAATCATCTCAATTTATTCTATTTTATATATAGCTATCCAAAAACTAACCGCCTTGTTATCGTCTAATCTGTTAATGTCTATGTTTTCACACAGGTTTAGACGTTTGCGCCATGATGAGGACTGATGGAGCTGAGTTTTTATGGTCGGATGTCTTTCCTGACTTTTCAATTTCTTTTTTTTATAATTCTTTTTTCATCTTTTTATAAATCTAAATAAAAACAGCAGATAGAAAGGACCAAAGATATAGAATAGAAATTGATCACTTAATATTTTACAATTAAATAAAATGCACAGAAAACGGTACAATTAAATAAACTACTTCATAAGAATAAAAATCAATTTCGTTAACAAGGGATTCCAATTAAAAAACACATCACTAAACCCACCGGCGTTAGTGAGGTGCTTGCGCAGCTTCCTGGTCTCGACGACGGCCTTGTGGCGCAGCCCGTGCGCATCACAAAAGTCGCGCGACGCACCAGCGTACTCGCACGCACCGAGCGCGCGTAGCAGCACCATCATGTCACCCAGCAGCAGCGACTCACCCTGCACCCAACCCACTCTCAATCTTTGCATCCTCAGGACGCATGAAAATGATCGATCTTTTCCCACCAAAGATTCCCTTCGTTCTCTTCTGGATACATGGAATACCTACCCGGCTATCATACGCTGTCAGGTAAACACCCTTTGTCTTAAGTTTAGACCAATCATAAATTTATGGTTGCCAATGACGTAGGGAGGTCTCCTGTGACGCACCTCTCAGCCGAAACAGACTTTAACCCATTATTATTATTATCCTCAGTATTATTGATTCGGCTATTTTCAGTTACTTATTGCTTTTCGCCCCGTCTGGATTTCCACCGGTTTATAGATTGATGGCTGCCCATGGCAAGGGGCGTTCACGATGACATGTTCGGATACCAAAACTGACTTCAAACTCACTATCATTATTTATTATTATTATTTATTATTATGAGAATGGACAGCTTGACTCTTAATGGTTTCGACACTACCGGGTTACAAAAAAAATCAACCGACAAAGCACTTCGTAGGAAGTGCAAATGTTTCAATTGCGTTTGCTTATGAATCTTTAAACCACTGATCTCAATCAAAAGTAACAGCAGTCCAGTTAATTATTATTTTTGAGACATGGCAAAAAATTAAAAAACCGATCTCTTTCTTTAGTCGCCTATTACAACGTGGTCCAGGGGAGTTCCGAACTAACATCGTAGTCACCTTGCAGTTTTCGAATGAGGCCACAAGGTGCAAGTTAAACATTCTGCTCAAACAAAAGAACGACGCAGTAGGCTCACCGTTCCAGCCCAGGTCCTCCTCATCTGTCTGAGACTCTGGTGCTTGATGTTTTGTTGCTGCAAAGTACACAACCACGTCGTAAGGAAACAGTTAAGACACTAATAGTAAGACACTGTACGCCATACAAGTCAATTACGGTATATAAAAAAGCTGTTGCTTGTAATTGAGCAGGATACAGGTATCAAGAGAAAACACAATACACTATATCATCATCATTCCAGTTCATTTTGTCCATTTTCCGTCCTAGCATAGGTCGGACATCTGCAGCTACAAACATACTCCCTAATATGCCCTGACCCTGCGATGGTACATTTGAAGCTGATGGGCCTTCAGGGGGAGAAAGCGCTTAAGCCAATACTTAACTAATTAAGAAGATGATGACATCGGCCAAGAGCCTGTGGCATAAGGGCCCAATCCCGTGCAATCCCGCCCAACTCACGCTAGGCCTAGGAGACCTGGGGCCTGTTTCTCAGAATATCTTAGTCAAATTTGAGTCTTAACAAGTTTCTAAGCAAATCTTAGGCACAATTTATCGTTTATTATTGGAAACTCCGCACGGCCACGCGCTCTAAACCAAACGATGACATCATGGCAGTCATCGCAATTCATTTGAATGTTTTAACATCTCGTTTAGGATTAAGTTTAGGCTTAAAGTTAAGGAAGCTTCGCGAAATAGGCCCCAGGCCTCAACAAACTCTTGCTCCACCTCTCCAGCTGTAGTGACCACAACCAACATCACCGCACCAAACATCGATTACACCCTACATCATGATGCCCGACACCACTGCACTCAACATCATTGCACCCTACATCATTGCGCTCTACATGGCCGCACTCTACATCACCGCATCCAGTATCACCGCATTCTACTTCACCGCGTTGATAATTCCGTTACCGGTAAGTTTGGCAACGCAATTATCACTCCCAACACTAGCCATGTTAGCCGCAGTGAGACTCACGCTGCTCTCCCCCTCATCGTCCATCGCGGTCGTCGCGCCTGTCGAGTCGACAAACAGCTCCTGGACGGACATGGCTGCAACGAGTGCAATCGTGTAGGGCAGGATGTCGTACTGGTGCCCCAGTGACAGCATCTTGGCGTAGCGCGGCGACACGGGAAAGCGCGCCATCGTGCGCCCGAGGGGGGTCACCGCAAGCGAGGAGGACGAGGTCGCAGGGTCACGAGGGGCGGCGGATGAAGAGTGACCGAGCGCGCCGAGCGAAACTAACAGCTTCTCCGCAGCCTGAAGGGAGAACAGCGTTATCACACGGTGGTTCATAAACCCGTTATTCTCTGCAGCCTGAAGGGAGAGCTACGTTACCACACGGTGGGCTTTAAAATCGTTATTCTCTGCAGCCTGAAGGAAGGAACCTCAAACCCTTCACACACTATAGCGGGGGGTATTCAATTCCTTTGTTCCAGGGGCCACAAACGTTAGTTAATTCAAATATGAATATCATCATCAAAATTTCATAAATGTAGATTGCTCACACATGAATGCACCAAGCCACTAGAATGACTAGATCAATGCAGACATTAAACACACACGCAATAACTGTAGTTAATTTAAGATAAATCTTTAACTAAAAAACAAAGACAAAAAATCTGCATATAGTAAAAGTGCTTCAATAAACCGTAATCTCGACAATACGCCATGCGGTTTTCATACATTAAAAAACTTCTCACCCGAAGTGACTCCAAGTCTGGAAGCGTTGGAAATGGAAATTTTATTACATCGGGAATTCCCATATCCTGAAACACGAATTTACACATCAAATTTTTTCGCAATTTATTAAGGATACACTCAGAAAATGTCTCCTTAACATTTATACAAAAAATAGCAGCGCCACCAATCTTCAAGGTTATTACCAATCAAGGTCATTTACCTTAATTTTGTCTGTTTCACTCATAAAATAAACTACTCAATCACTGACAACTCAAATCAATATATACCTAGGATTGCCTAATCCTAGGTATATACCTAGGATTATCCTTCTAATCTAGGTATAATATCCTAGGTACACGCAAATTGTCAACTTTTCAATTAAAAGTCAGACAATATAAAAAACTTCATCCAATTTTAATATTAAAAATGCTGTACTTAAGCTTCGGGCCACAATAATTCATACAGTACGGTACCTTCATCTGCAGTACGAGATCGTCAATAGGACGTCGCCGTATCTCGGGCACACTGTGCGACTCAAAGCTCTCAAACACTGCCGACGAATACAGCCTAAAACATAAATGCATTTAAAATCTTCTACAATCAATAATCTTTATTCAATCAATCCGAATCAATAACAATTAAATGTTACAATGGCACAGCAAATCTTAGCACACAATACCTAAAAGGATATAGATTATACAATTATTTGTCCACAGTAAGTTGGAAAATAGCCCACGTAACAGTTCTGAATTTCACATCAAAGTTGACCATCATAATACACAATCCTTCAATCCAATTTTTTTTTATTACGCACAAGTCGTCACACCTATTTGTAACTTGAAATCATGGTAAAGAAGTCAACAAATTAAAGCCTTAAAATTAAGATCACGGAGTCTTCATTCAGTTTACTTAATATCCTTGAAATAGACTACAGATTTCCAACCCAAATCATTTGCACAAAGTGCCACCCAGACCTGTAAGAGTAACCCGGCCCAGTTCTCCCAGCTCTACCCGTCCTCTGATTGGCTGATGCTTTAGATATCCAGGTCACTCTAAATGTACACACTCCGGTGACCTTGTCATAGATCTTGGTTTTCACCTGTCAAAATCAACGTTGTTGAATTTGAACTTTGCTTTAAAGTAAAAGCATTAAAAGAAATAAATAACATTGTAAATTATTACTTCATTTTCTGGCATTATATCCAAAACCAGCACAAATTACATAAATATTTTGGGTTTAGCATGGTAAATTCTAGATTGTCTGCATAGAATTAGCTTGATTGCTTCATATTTTCCCCTGCTCAGGCTTAACTTGCATGACATGCATATAACGACATTCTTTATCGTGATAATTACTTTACCAGCAGACATTTTTATATCACGTGCTAAAATGAAACAAATTCAAATCCGAGGTCATCAACAAAATAAGTCACCCAACAAATCAGCGCACTGAGATCATGATCTAGCAATTACTTCATATGATATGATTGGCTGTGAATATCTTAAATCTCAGATTAAGATAATATTAAAAACCTGTCGTCGAAAAACCGACCATAACCTGTGATTTTATACATAATTGTATAAAAACGACAATAATTGTTTCAAATATTATAAAACCATGCAAATTTCAGCTCTCACAAATAGAAATGCTATTATGTTCATCAATTAACATTGCAAGGAATCTGATGATTAGATCCTAAGCATCAAGAGCAGGCCAGTTAACAGTTAATTCATGTCACCGACACAAACCTTCCCCGAATCGACAACATATTTGATCCCCGGTATCGTCAACGAAGTTTCTGCGACATTCGTCGATATAACGCACAGACGAGATCCGACCGGACGCTCTTGGAAAACCTACCCATGCACGCATTCACACATCAGCAAACCTGCTCAGGACAAACGTCTAAACATAAATAAAATGCAAATGCACACAAATTGTGTACATAAGATCCCTTCCCCTGCGAGTTTAAGAATCGTGTGTAGTAACGAAGACTATTACAGTCCGGTTCTGTGCCTCGGCCTCGGCTTTACCAAGCACAGAACCGCTCCCCTCTTAAGTCGCCCTTTGCGACTCGCCTGGGGAGCTCTGGGCTGCAGGTCTATTCTTTGTTCCCCGACCTGCAGGGGCTGTTTATATAAGATATCTAAAAGCATAACATAGATCTGTAAACAATTCAGAAGTTGAAGCTATTATTTTTGCTGAAAGAAAACAGAAGAATTCTAACCATATAGTCATCCCACAAGCCGTGGCAGTTACATGCTAAACTATGTAGCAATGGCTAAATCAATTTTTTTGAGTAGCAACTATATCCAAGCCTTTTGAAGGTGGTATTTGTGCCAAAATCTCCAGGGGTTTACACATTCTTAGACTATATACAACTCACAACTGGGCAGGTAGTAGGTAGGTAGGTAAATTGAGGGTTGGGTAAATGGGGTGGTGGTTGTCGTCTTAGTAAGACAAAAAATTTCATCTAATCAGAATCAAATCATGACCGTGGGGTTGGGGCAGAGACAACACTGCACGGGGAGCAGTTGTGCGTTAAATGAAGTTAACCAGTACGCACTCTAGCTTGTTTCTCAGCAGACAGCAGAGAGAAGAGGGGCAGCACGTGCATTGGCTGTCCTCCAGACTGATCCTCATGACTCACCACAGCATCAGCCTTTAACTCAACAGCAATAACAGACTACAAATAATGCAATCTCATGTATTTTATATAAATTTATTGCAAAACTCCATTCGATTACTTAATAGAGCCAAATGCTACCTAGCATTCAGTGTTGTAATGATATCTTTCTTGTTACACACCCAGTAGCCGATTCATAGAAATCATAACATAAAGGATGCAATAACAGTTCTTTGAGCTGTGGCCTATTTTTCACGGTCTTTTGTGGGCGTGGTGTATGTTCGTGGGGATGTCGATTGCTGTGTCGCCCATAGGCTAGCCTTTTGTAAACTTTAGGCCCAGGCCTAAGCCTTCGCTGCCTTTAGAGACCAGCCTCATAACGTGACGCAAGTGAATGTCGTTCACCGGGGCGATTAAAGATCTTTGCTTAGGCCAGCACGGGTCATATGGACTCCTATACAAGAGCTACGGGTCGTATGGGGTCCGGGAGAAGGACTTTCAAGGGCTTGCGCAGCACGGGTGGGGGATCGTGGGGATGCTAGTCTTATTTAAATCTTGTCTAACGTCAAGCAATTTAATTTAATTTAATTATTCATCTGTTCTCTGGCAGCCATATTCATTGATTCATCATTGGGCCAATAATATTGAGCTCAATGCGTTTAACTCATCAATCATTAACGTAAGTTCTTCTTCTTTTTCGCTGCACTGTCAATTTTGATGTTGTATCGCCCTCGCAGAACCTTCTGTAATCTTCTTCCACCCCTTGCCGTCCTCCATGATAACTTCGAGCGGCGGTGGACCAATCCATTTAGTCATGTCGTATTCATATTGCATTCTCGGCCTCCCACGTCCACGTTTTCCTTCAACTCTTTTCTGCTAACTGTCCTCACAAGATTGTCTTTATCGCTAGCTCTGAGCGTGTGCCTGAAGAAAAGCGTCTTCCACTCAGCAATCTCTGCATACACCAAAGTCCTCTTGCTTTTGTTGGTTCGTTTCTCAGTCCAACTAATATTCTGCATTCTTTCAAAAGAGCCCAATTTTTGACACGTCTATTCTCTTTTCATCAGCTTTCATCCAAGCCTAGTAAATTGATTAGTTATCGATCAACTGTAAATGTCAATAAATCTAACAGCGCATTGACAGTCATTTGTTACAAAACACAAAACGATGTCACAAAACGAACTCTGCTGAACAAGCCCACTCACCTCAGACTCTGACCCAGAGGACGCGGCCTCACAGTCGCTGTCCAGCATCGCATAGTCAGCGATCAGCTCATTCTCCTCATCGTCCACAGGCAGTGTCGAGTAACTAACACACAAACCAAAGCACAAGCATCAGCCGATCGCATCCAACAAATCATAAATATCATTAACAAGACGT
The DNA here is from genome assembly GCA_034695025.1 of Chamaedrilus cognettii. Lineage (NCBI taxonomy): Eukaryota > Metazoa > Annelida > Clitellata > Enchytraeida > Enchytraeidae > Chamaedrilus > Chamaedrilus cognettii. The sequence goes on along the minus strand of JAQIWG010002208.1, from coordinate 9,225 downwards.
AAATGAAAGTCAATAGCATAATAAATTTTGAACCGCTGCAATTTTGAGCGGTCATGAATTGACCGCTCAAAAATTCCATTGTTCAATGAAAGTCATGGAAGGTGAAGTCAGAGTTTTCACCCCGACTCTGGACCGATTTCATCATCTCCCTAATTGATTAAGCGTTAGCTTAATTGTTTTCTCTCCCTGAAGGCACATCAAGCAATGTCCCCTCATGGGGTCAGAGCACGTGACGGCGTGTCTGTAGCTGCAAGCGTCCAACCTGTGCTAGCATGGAAAAACGTATGAAAAATGGAAATGATGAAGATAATGAAAATGATAGAAACTTACTCGTCGAGGTTAATGTTTGGTAGTGCCATAGTGGATTTATTCTTCTCATTATTCTTTGACTTCCTCATCTTCCTGCTGCGGCAGTCCTTGTCCTTAGCACTCTTGTTCACTCCTATTGAATTAGCGTTAACATCAAAACCTTCATAATCTGAGTATCCAGAAATATCAAAATCATTGAACTGAGTAAGTGAAACATATCAGTCTATTCTCAAATACTATATACATCATTATATAATATATATAGAAGCACAAAATACCCTAGGGAACCACAGTGAAGATAATAATATAAACCATTGCATCGTACTCATAAAATATCATAAAATTATAGCTTCTTAGAAGCTTTATACTGTTAGTCCAGCAATAAATATCAGTGACTGAATAGCACTGCACAATTTTAATTGAAAAATATGAAATTTGGACTAAGATGTAAATCTACTGAAAAACCTTTAGCAAAATACATGTAGATATCAACCAGATATCAAACCAGATATAACACCATACAGCTAAACGCTATACAATGAAAGTAACATAAAACCGATTCACAGCAAGCACATATAAACAGCCACAATATATAAGTTAATGTAAATAATATAATTTATATCTTTCAAAGGTACCAGAACCATGGCCGAAGTGGAAGCTCTTCTTCAGTTTGCTGCACAGTGTGTGCACTTCTTGCTGACTCGTCACAAACACAAGGATCCCTCCATCTGGTAACTTCTGGTGAATCTTGCATATCTGCAACTCAAGCAAACCTATAATGCAATCTTAGACACAGATATCTGTTTTAACCCATTGGGAGTAGGACAGTTTGTCACATGATTGGGAGTTACGGGAAAGCCTCATAATGCAAAATGCAAAATCTGTGCTCCAACGATAAAATAGATAAAAATCCTAATTTATGATGTGACATAACACAACATGACACAACTTGTTGCATCATAATTCTAAACAGTACTACTACTGGATTACTTCTTGACACTCTTGCACAGCTATGCATTCCATGCAGATCCAATACTACAATTAATTTACTAAGATCCAATTGCTCAATGGAGTTATTTTGGTTTTAAAATTGTCACAAAACAGAAACGACATCTTGATCCAATCAAATGCACGAATTTGATTGCAGTTCATTCAAATAACTCGCTACTTATGGCCAGTTCTTTAAATAATCTAAGATCGATGAAATAATTCTCCATTCAACAACTGTGTCCAAAGCAATAGAAAATTTCAAAACCATCAATGCCCTAACAATACTCGACTACAAAAATCACACCTTTTTGTAGGCTTCCGTTAAATAGTCGTCTTCTGTGCGCCGATTGAAATGAACCTCGACAGGAAATTGTCGAGATTCAATCTACGTAAATACCAGAAAAACAAATAAAAACAAGATTTGAAACCAAATTAGCAGAATGCAATAAGTAAAAAATATTAGAAAGCAAACAGCAGCACATGCAAAAACAGCGGTATTATTAACTGAATACAAATTAAGCCACTGAATTGAAAGAAATAAAAATGCAGAATCTTCTCTAAGAAGAATATCCTCTGCTATGAATAATCAGTGCATACAGGTTCGTATATATAATACACACCATATGAAACATAAAAAGAAAAACCATGATATTGAACCTTAAAAAGAATAAATGCAAAGAAATTTTAATAAGAATAATATTTCAGACATTTAATGAAAATATAAAGAAATACATCAGCAAAGTTTATCCGAGGTCGCATTTATACTAGATTATTGGCAAAACCTGAATGATTGGTGGCACTAGGGGCACTTTAGGCTGAGTCATTGTGCGAAAAAGCACTCTGCGATTCTGGTCTCCATCTTTCCTCTCATTGCCCTGTCGATCAGCTTCAACGCCGGTGAAGTCGGACACTTGCAGCGTAGCAGACATCACGACCAGCTTCAGAGGCATGCTCATCTGAAGCAGCAACGATATGTCACCAAAATAATATATTTGAAATTTTATGAAAGTCTTAACAAAAATCTTCCTAATACCGTATTGTAAATATACACAAACAAATACCTAAAACTAACCTCCTTATTACAAAAAAAATACTTTTCAAATCTTTATGCCAACTTTTCTTAAATTAAGAAAATATTAATTTATATTCAACTGCGACAAGGTTATATAGCCGATGTAGGTTATTTCAAAGCAAAAAAAAATCAAAATATTCTTGAAAGAAGATTAGTACAAAAGTACCCCAAGGCACATTTGACCCCAAGGGAATTGTGGTCCAAAATTATATAACTAGAAACACATTGCACAAGTTTATATAATTGAGCTCGAAGCACTAAAATACAGTGTCGAACCTCATGTCGCTTCTCGACACAGCGAGACAACATGCCGATGAGGATATCAGTGTATACACTGCGCTCGTGAGCCTCGTCCAGAATTATGACCTCATACTTCCGCAGCAGAAAGTCCTGCACACCACATAGCAAAATAGATTCACTGCTCAAATAATCAACTCACACACACACACACGTTTTGTGGCCGCATTCTCCGCTTGCTCAGGGGTAGGCCATTTGCAGCCATGTACACCCGCCCTCCACTTCACAATATCCGTCGCATCCTCACGTTTTAATCCACTAGCTTTCATATCCTTCTCAAGCTCTTCATCAATTCAGTTAATCGACTGCTTAAGCATTTAATAAATATTATAATATTTTGATACATACATAAAATAATTGTAGAGTTCATTATCAAGGCAAGGCAAGACATATAAAAATAAATACAGAATTAGAAACCATTCAATTGCAATGCATGCAAATTTACTCCGCAAATTAACAGAAAAAAAATGCTTTGCCCCTAAAGAATCTTATTTTACATTCAAATGAAATCTTTACAATTCAAATCTCACAAACTACAGAATTTCAATGAAGAACAAATTGCTAAGAGTTGTGATTTATGCGCTAATTAGTGAATTGGATAACCATACATTCTGCATTTCCTTGAGTAAAACTCCATCAGTCATGAATTTAATTTTTGTGTCAGTTGTAGCATTGCCCTCATATCGAATCTGGTAGGACACCTCTCTGCCAAATAACAACAAAGAACAAATATAATCTCTCAGCAGCAAGATGGTCTATAAAACAACAATCTAGAATCAGCAAATCAAAATTGATACTAGGAAAATTATAAAAGAAAGAACAACCAATTCAAACACTTCAATCTGCTCTTGAAATATTTCTCTTCACAGACATCGTGGATATGCAACAGACAAGAGCACAATGGATCTACACAATGTGGAAATGGAATGACATTCCTACTTAGCTTGTGGTGGGCTGTGATTCAAAAGATGCTTGCAATTGCATATACTGTGCAGTGCAAAAGTGTGATAGTGTAAAAGTGTGATGCACTCACTGGGCCTCTATGAACCTAGTTTCAGACAAAAACATCGGACATGATCTTCAACTGCTAACGCTACCAACTTCTGACATGCACATCCCACTGAAATAAAAAAAATTTGGGCTTTATAAGTGATATCTTAAACTCAAATTGAAGCTAGTTTGTCATTTAGACTCAGACCTCAAGTCTTAACCATAGAAGAAGTCTTAGCAAGGCGTCATTTAGTATTCAAACTGGTACTCCTTAGCAAGGAATCATTACAATATTCAAAGGATAACTATTAAGCAAAGGTTGCAAACATGCCTGGACGTCGTGTTAAGTTCCTGGGCGACACGCTGAGCCATGCAGATAGCAGCGACACGCCGCGGCTGTGTCACACCAATCATGCGCCGCCTGCCACAACCAATCACAACGCAGTGCATGAACCAATCAGGCGCCGCCTGTCACATCCAATCACGATGCATTGCATGAACCAATCATGCGCCGCCTGCCACATCCAATCACAACGCAGTGCATGAACCATTCATGCGCCGCCTGCCACATCCAATCACAACGCAGTGCATGAACCAATCATGCGTCGCCTGCCACATCCAATCACGATGCAGTGCATGAACCAATCATGTGCCGCCTGCCACAGCCAATCACAACGCAGTGCATTCTGCATCACACCAATCATGTGCTGCATGCCACAACCAATCAAAACGTCTTGCATTCTGTGTCACACCAATCAGGCGCCGCCTGCCACAACCAATCACAATGTATTGCATTCAACACAGACTATCTTCAACCTAAGAAACTCATGATTGTGAGACTCAAGCACACTTCCTCATTTCAAAAATAAAGTCAGTATTTTATATCGATTGAAGCCATGCATTGAAGTTTATATAAAATATATTAGACAAGACTATTTAACTATAAAATGGACTTAAAAGCACTAATACTAAATACAATACTTCTAAAAGAATCTAAATCTTTCAAGCAAACACACAACACAACTCTATCCTTAGAATAAAGCACGAGTCCCCACTCTGCGTATCCTGCTTCGTACAGGAACTGAGGGACCTGGGTTGTTTTGCCCGAGCCCGTCTCTCCACAGACGATAACCACCGGATTGTCGTTAATGGCCTCCATCACAGCCTGCTCCTCCATCAGGATAGGCAGCTTTAGTCGCTGCTCCTATAACAGGATAGGCAGCTTTAGTCGCTGCTGCTATAACAGGATAGGAGGCTTTAGCCGCTGCTTCTATAACAGGATAGGAGCCTTGTTGCTGCTCCTATAACAGGATAGGAGGCTTTAGTCGCTGCTCCTGTTACAACATGGGCTGTTCCTATATCAAGATGAACAGCTACATGCACTTACGTTAAACATAATATTGTGATAATATGTGTAACGTTCACAAGTACTCTTTTTAATCCTATGAGGTTTTATTACCACTGCGGCACTGCTTGTGGATTTAAGTAGCAAAAGCCATTGACACTATTATCCGCTGTACATCCGTGACTTTCCTTGCACCAAGAATAGAATTGTAGCATTCAAGTCATTTCAAAGCAATTCAAGACCAAGGAAAAAAAGTAAAAATACCCGGTAACCTTTTCAAGATTGCAAATAAAAACAATACTGGTATCTGATTCTATTGTAAAGACAAACAATCCCAAATGAACAGTCCCAAACCTGTACATCTTTCTTGCGCATGACCGGTACGTGCGTCGCTGGGCGAGAACTGACAACTCGCGCCTTTGCTTGGATCACAGTTCTTGAGAGAGAGACATCCGCTGCACCGACATGCCCAGCGCCCGTCCCAGCCTCATCCTCAGCCTCGTCTCTGTTGACTGGGGCCTCCATGCAGGTCTCAGCTTCTCGTGCCACATCCACCGCACTCTCTCGTCTTGCAGGATCTTCACACATCTGCACATCCATTTTTGATCAAATTTATTTCTTTTGCAATTAATTTTGTTTAATAGGGGCACATTTATCATACAAAATGTATCACGATGCTACTGCATAATGCATTTGTTGATAAAACATGGTTTAAAAATAAAACTGTATCTCATACTTTTCACACATTATAATGTACATTATATGTCATGACCAGTGCTTGATCTGCCAGACGCCAAAATTAAAAATAAATAAAAATTCCAGTTGGAAACATATTCTTCAGTTGGCAAAAGCCCTTGGCTAATTTTTTGTTCATCCTTCGTTCTTAGAAGTTCGATCACTGGCTATGTGGTGACACAGCAATAAATTTGAGATATTTCAGTGCACCCGAAGGGAACAAATATGTAACAAATTTGGCGCAAAAAAGTACGGACTAGCGGAAAAAAATGTTTTTGGCTCATTTTTGGCTCATTTTTTTCAAGACCCAGATGACCCCCTGGTCATGAAAAATGAGAGGGCACTATATATTATATCAGCATATATATCACTGTGACCACCGGCATTTTATTTGTCTGCCTATACTTGATATATAAACATACACGTTTCAGCAATTTCAATAACATCATTGCACATGTCTTCATTCATCCGTAGCTTTCCGTGCAACTGTAAGCGGCTGCATATGTTTGGATCAAATTTAGAAAATATAGAAGAGGCCAGACTTTCAGCGTAGGTAAGGCCTCCATAGCTGTGCAGCATAACGGTGAATTAGGAAGTATGAAGTAAGGTTTACTTCTGAAATATAGCTGTAACACTAATAATTTCAGTTGTTTTTTTGCTTGTTCATCAACAGAACAGCATAATTACAGAGTGTATGCACTATCCAGGTTACTAGAGGAACTCTGTTCAATTGTTCAAAGACTATGGCTGACTATAGGCTATATGCTTAATGTTGATGACAAGTAGATTAATTCACTATTTATACCCTACCTCCTCGTCAGTCGACATGTCACTAGTGTTGATATCGGAGGAATCAGAAGATGTCGCCACCTCCAGCTGCTTCGTTTGCTTTCGCTTCCGCCCAGCGCCGGCGATGGAGTTTATCTTGACGTCTCCGAGATGAGTCGGCTGCGACTTGTCTGTCGGTCTAGACAGATGCAGCAGGAGCTAGAGATGCATACATTTTAATCAAGCACAAACTGCTATCACACAACCAAAATTATTATCTGATTCAACGTTGCAACGATTGTTCTTTCTACCCCCTTCATGTAGTTCTAAGGCATTATGTCATTAGCTCAATGCCAAACTGAGTGACCAGTGCCATTCGATCTCGAATTCCTCTAACTTGAAATCCACAAACTTGGTTCATTTGTTTAAAATGCTAAATTCAAAAAAGAAGGCAGTGGTTAATATTTCAAGTTCGACAGTACAGTCAGATTCTTTTAAACAACAAACTTTGTGAAAGTAACATATACTCAACGGCTTTAATCGCCCGGCATGCATCTCCGTTATAGACATTAGCTGTGAGAGTTCCTCAGGCGTTGCCTGCACCTTCTCCAACTCAGCCAACAGTTCCTTTCTCTGTGACAAGAAACAGTTCAATCAATGTATCTAATTAAAATTAGGCCATATTATGTAAAACTCTATTCTTAATATCACGGCACACGATATATTAGGTTGCGCATAACACAAAGTATATCCACAAAAGATATAGCACAAGACAACACAGCGCAAAAAATCAAGGTCACAGCTCAAAATCTGGATCAATTCACACTTAATAAACCTTGTATGATAAATAATCACATGCAATAAAAAACCAGTAGTACAATATTTTGCATTGTGATCTTAGGCTTTATAGCAGCCTAAGTCAATCATATAAAGAAAATAAATCAAACTTAATTAGTCTTATTTTGTGCATTTCCGATTTTAATAACATTTAAACTAAACCTATTAACAATTTTACATTATGCCTGTCTAAACATATGCAGATTAAAATCATTTTTTTGCACCTACATAATAATAATACATATTAAAATATTCAGTCTAAGACGCAAACAGAAATTTGTCAATTTTGTAATATCATACCATTACCAGTGCCACCATACTTCACCATTTGTAATTTCTGCACCAAATACACAAAACTTTGCTAACCTTTGACTCCTTAACTTTCTTATCCAAGACCCTTTCTAATTCCTTTCTTTTCTTCTTTGTAAGTTTCTTGCGTGGTCGTTCATCGACCACTTTAAGTTTGGTTTTTCTTTTTGTAGACGGAAGAGCCAGAACATTGCTGTCATCATAGCTTTCCCCTCGTATACCCTGCAGGTCAAGCTTTATCTGTGAACAGAAATGTACGGTACACAGCACAATGTCAATTTAATAGCTAGGCGAGCTGGGCTATGCAAATATAAAAGCTCTATCTTTCTTAAGGTCTCAGGAAAACCAATTTTTACTGTCAATTTAATTGAAAATCATGAAACTAAACGACACAGTTTTGCACAGTATTTAAAATGGCAAAAACTTCTAAAACAAAATCAACAAACTACTAAATTAATCGAGAATGCAAACCAGAGTCTGAAAAACAATCAGAAACAAATAATAACAAAAACGTCCACTGTTACAGGGGCAGTGCTACATGATTACAAGAATGAAACAGATAACTGCATAAATCTCTTACTGCTGGCTGCTCGACTTCGATTTAAGTGCGATTTAGTTTTGTAGTCCGATTTAACCCATGGATGTAAGAGAGAATTGTATTGAATTATTTAATTAGTCAATTCGGACCACAAAACTAGATCAAACTTAAATCGAGGTCGAGCAAACAGCAGTTACTGCTGGTTCGAACTGTTACCTCGATTTAAGTGCCATTTAAGTGCGATTTAATTTTGTAGTCCAAATTAATGAATGGAAATCTGAGAGAATTGCATCGAATAATTTGATTGGTTAGTTTGGACCACAAAACTAAATCGAACTTAAATGGAGGTCGAGCAACGAGCAGTAACTACGTCGTCAGCTGTTAAGGGGCAATGCTACATAACTACAAGAATGAAAGAAGATAATTGCACTATCTCTAATTATCGCTCGCACATTTAATTCTTCCGTGCGATCGATTGTCTGCTTGTCCACATCCACGACTTGGCGCGCCTTCCAGTTATGACCCCTGCGACCCATAGCCTTCTGCCAGACTTTCACAACTATTTGCCAGCCTATCGCTTTGAAAATAAGTGTTTAAGCACATATAACTTAATGAAATCAATTTACACATGTAAATATGAAAGCAATGTTTTCGTTTTGAGCCCAGACAGTATGCGTTTCTTGAAAATGTTGGATCACATGAAGCTGATTGCTTAATATTTAGTGAGTAACAGCGGGCCGTATTCTATTCGAATATTTGTCGTACTTGGCAGTATGATTACGGAATGCGTGACGTCAAAGATATTATATGTCAAAATCAGGGTCAGGTTGGGTCACGCTCAAATCCAGTATGTAAAAGAAGACAAGTTAGTACTAAGAGAATGCGGTTCTCAGGGGCGGAGCCAGGATTTTTTTTGGGGGGGCTAAGAGGGACAAAGTGAAGGGTCTAGCTTAAAATAATTTAATCTACCACGTATATTTCATCTCCGAACAGAACTCTCGAGTGGGGGGGGGGGGGGGGGGGGGGGGGTTGGTG
>JAQIWG010002207.1:0-21175 GCA_034695025.1 Chamaedrilus cognettii | reverse complement strand
GACTGTAGCGTCTGCAGACTGTAGCGTCTGCAGACTGTAGCGTCTGCAGACTGTAGCGTCTGCAGACTGTAGCGTCTATTATATTAGTCTCAGCTGCATTTCGAGAAATGACGCCATTCGAGTGTCGCCAAGGACGCTGTTTGGAGCAGTTATCGCCGTGGTTTATAGTGAAGCATTTCTCGCTCAGCTTTAGTGCCAAATGAGCTCGCTGTACTCCATCCAGCCACACGAAGCTCATTAACTAAGCGCTCAGGAATGTCCATTTGATGAGGGATAATTTTGCGGACGTTACTATCAAACGCGTCGATAAGAATTGTACCGGAAGGATAGCAGACTGCTTCGTATAATTGTTTGCGAGCGAGCGCTAACCCAGCTCTCGCGCGTGTCGCAAGGCTTATCAGCGAAATGTTGGTTTAGGTACAAGCATAATGTTTTCTGGCTGAAAAAGTCGTTATAATTGTACTCGTATTTTATTTATTTGCGTGAAAGGCGCCTATGGGTGAAGTACTGTACGTGAGAGGCAGTCGATATCAGTCTAGAATCAGCGGATAGATTAGTCCAAGTAACGCTTCTCCATTTCAGCGAGCCTTCCTCCCGGATAGCGCTGCTCCGGTGCCGGAACCCCTCCCCCGCCCGGAGTGACGATGAGACGCTCGGCCCCGCAGCAGGACGCGTCGACGGGCTGCTTCGGGTGCATCGCCCGGCGGACAGGGACCAAGTCGGACTCCGCATCCGGTACGGCTGCGCAGGCTTTGAATGAATACGCTGAGCAGAGTTTATTGCGCTTTACCTTACCACCGTTTGCTTCGTGTAGCCAAAATTAAGTTAACGCAGTCGCCTACTGTAGGCTGGAAATAAAACTGTCTCCATAATCTACAAAATGCACAATAAAAGTAATGCAGTCTATTATAAGCCAGATATTACTCTCAGAAGCCACAGGATTAGTAAACGGTCCACTAATTAGTTGATTTGTACTTTTCTTGGTCACGTACGGATGGTCACTTACACACTTGGTTTGTACGGATGAAGACTGTCGCATGGACCGTAAGCTGTTCATCCTCCTTTGTTCCCGTAGGCCTACATGTATCTGAATTTGGAAATACAGACGAAGGAGATTGCAGTGATCGCGCTGCTCCCTGTATTCTGCTGCATGCTTGTTTGTCTGACAGCGCGACAGAATTGCATTGATCACAATATCGACTTGCTGCTACTGCCCTCCTCAAAACTCCTTCCATCATACATCCCCCCCCCCCCCTATGCCCATCTATAGTTGAAAATTCTTGAGTTCCCGAAAAAAGCCTCCAATGACTCAAAAATGGACGAGCACTGGGGTTAAGAACGGTCCCGTACATAGGTTAGCGCTGTTAAGAACGCCTCAACAGCGGACAAGCACTGTTAATTATGGCATTAGCGATGGACAAGAGCTGATGTTAAAAATTGCGTCAAAAACTTTCGCAAGCACTACCCTCTCGCCAACGGGCTATATGGTCCTTTGGTTCATAAAGCTCCGCCTGTTTCTGAAGGGTAGGATCGCCACTCTGAGGTATATAAGTGCACGCATCACTGCATAGTATCACTGTCCACCGGACTTCATGCTGCGTCACACTTGACGGTGCAATAGCATAACAGCGTGACATCTTCCGGCTTGGGACGTCCCACCCCCATATAATCTACGTGGCGTCCAATCCAAGTTTACGAGGGCCTCAGGTTGTTCAGTTCATCGAGCGACTTCGGCGCAGTTACGTAATGAAGACGGGGGCGTAGGGGCAGGGGCGTAGGGGCAGCGATAGTGCGCACACCTAACGGTCCCGTGTGTTCGGTCACACGAACGTGACAGACAAATAGCCGCTAGTTTAAAGGGAAGGTGCGCGGACTCTTTAATCAAAAGAGTTTTTTGTCATCCGGAGTTTGTGGACGTTTTTAATCAGCAAACAAGATGCTCGTTGTTCGTTCAGATGTCCCTTGGGAAATAAAGCTGCACTCAATTAAATGCAAGTCCAGTTTAGGCTAATTCTAGGCGACTCAGTTACACAACGGGTGGCGCCTCACGGACTACGGAAGTTAGAAAGCAGATTCTTGTTTCATTGTCCGATACTATTTATCGCAAAACAGGCTGTCTCAGCCAGTGATGGTGGTGTGGTTGTAGATTGAGGACCGTGTGTAGCAACGAAGACTATTACAGTCCGGTTCAGTGTCTATAGGCTTCGGCTTTGGCAAACAAATAACCGCTCCCCCTTATTTAGTCGCCTTTGACGACTCGCCCGGGTAGCTCTGGGCTGCAAGCCAATTCTTTATTTTCCAGCTTGCAAGGGTACCAGTGATGGTAGTGAGTTACAATGTAACTACTGTAGTGTAATTGAACTGCTAACTAGCCTACTTTTAGCCACTATAAAATAGCTCGAAAGTCTTGCCTAAATACAGTTACTCGAGAGTAGTTTAACAACTTTTTACTTAATTATTCTATAGTAGGCTAGTTTAACTGCTTGTCAACTACTTTGCAACTATTCTTTTTAAATCAGAGCACAAATCGGCAAATAGGGCTCAGAAATAGTAAAAATTTCGTGAAAAATTTGTGTAAGCGCGCAACAACAACATGCATGTTGTGGCTTTGAGACTAATTTTTTGATCTAGCATGTCTAATTTATTTCTATGAAAATGACACTGTTTCCTGGATGGGTGGGCGCGTTGTCCTCCCATAATTTCTTTTTTGTGGGGGCATTTGCCCCCCCCCCCCGGTGCCACTGCCCCTGCAAGCTTACATGAATAACAACGTCAAATAAACCAGCATATGACATGCATCCAAAGCTGATCTTGCAATCAAACACGACCTTGCAACCAAACAAGATCTTGCAACCAAACAAGATCTTGCAACCAAACAAGACATTGCAAATAAACGTGGTCCTTGTAATCAAGCAAGACATTGCAACTAAGCAAGAACATGCAACCAAGCAAGATCTTGAAACCAAGCAAGACATCTCTTTGGGTCCCAAAACGCAGTCGTCATGTAACGCATCAGTGAGCAGAACCAGTGAGAAAAAACACAAATGTTTTGTTATCCAGGCTGTTCGCTGTGTCCAAAGGCGCCGGCACGCGGGGAGGGGCAGGGGGTGAAAATACCCCCCTTCAAAGAATATTTGGAGGCAATGCCCGGCGGTCCGCCCCAGAAAAATTGGACTTTCCCCTAAACAAAATTACGCGGAAGGCAGGAAGAGCAAAGCCCCAATTGAGGAGATTTCAAAATGAATATGCAATGATAATAATGGAGTCAAAAATGCTGATTTTTAAAAATGCTCCTCTCCCTCCCCCCGATAGTGAGTTCTGCACGGCTGGGAAAAGTCTTGTAACATTGGAGTGGATGAAAATGCTTAGCCCCCTCAAGGAAATGGAAGCATATATCTTGAGTCAAAAAAGGAGATTTGCACCCAGCCCCAAGATTTGCCCCCCCTAACAGCCAGAAACGTGCTGGCGCTCCGGACTGCGTCCGAAGGGATGCTACCAGCGAAGTAACGATGGAATAAAACAGAGAATACGAAAGCAGTTACTTAACCTCAAGCCGGTAAGGAATAGCCTCAAGCAAAAATAGTCAAAGAATGCTATATGAAAGTAGGGTACGTTTTTTGTATTTCAATGCTTTATTTACAATATGCTTAACCCGTATACTGAGGGTTTATTAAGAGCAAAACGGCGCTGTTGTCATGCTTCTTAGAGCTCTGTGAGCAGTGGAGTGAAATGAACCGTGTAAGTGATCAAAGCTTGTCCCCCAAGACTAAAACAAGCAACACTCCCGGGAGCCTGTAGAGCCAGTGAAACATTTCGTCGACATTTCAACGGCTCGTGTTAGTCAGTAAAAAATCAGCTGAAAACGCCAGAAACTACTTTAATCGTATCGTAAATGTTGCGATCAGGCCAAATCTTCAACACTGCGGGGTGTGTAATACTATCAAATTATGTGCATAATGTTCGAAATTTATAAGCTATATCAAAATGTTATGAGCCATATCGTAGTTTTATATTCTACATCAATCACGCATTGCAATGTTATTATTTTAAACTAAGGTTTGACTCGAATTCGGTACCGGTATACCAATTTCATATGAACATTGTCAGAAGAGGCTGAAACTTATGCGCGGTACTGAAAAGTAAAAGGAAGGAAGATATTCAGAAAATATGAATGAAAAATACTCTAAGAGCGCGAAAAACCCTTCATCGTGAAGCCTCTAAACATTAAACATTCGCGTTGAACCCATCCCGCTAGGCACACGCACTCCAGGAGATTTACACTCAAATTTACATGTAAATCGAAAGCTTTCAAAGTTACAATTCGCGCATTCGGAAAAACTTTGTTTTCTACACAAGCAATAGGCTTAGTTCAAATTTATGTCCTGTGAACATTAATCAAACTGTCTAAGGAAGTTGCTGAAAAAATAGGCCATTTAAATCAATTTCGGAGTCACTGGAGTTATATTGGAGCGGTCATATTGGAGCTGTGTGAAAAACAGTTGAAGCCGTCGCCCATACGAGTATAGTCGAGAGGCTTGGGGGAAAAAGAATACTATAGGCTCCTCTAAGAAAATACAGGAGTCCTACAAGCCAGTCAGAAGATGTTTTTGAAAAGCATAAACCTTGCGTTTGAAAAGCTTGTTTTTATCAAAGCAGTTTTTCAAGCACTTGTACACAGCGAGATTGAAATTCAAATCTGTTCCGTTTCGGACCGCCAAAAGCGTGCAGTTTAGAGAAAACGGAACGGGACGGAAAGCGGTTCCGATTTAGTGTACAGGCTATCGGGGTTCTATTTTTCGTCCCGTGTCACTCTCTAATGCACATGCGACATTCAGGCCCGCATTGTTATGTTCCGATTTTGTGTACGGGCTCCAAAACGCCGTCCGGGTTCAATTTTTCGTCCCGTGTCACTCTTTAATGCACAATTTTGCACACGCGATATTCAGGCCAGCATTGTTATGTAGTCGTCAAATCGGGGATATGCTTTCGCGTCACCATATGAAAGCAAAATTGATTTCTTCCGCGAGCTACGGTCGTCAATTCGAGATCTAGACCCTAATAGTCTGCATGAGCTTTGTCACGTCGTCTTGAGCCATCAGTCGATTTAACGGTTGCGGGTTCATCCGAGGAGATGACAGGGTGTCGTTAAAACGCGTGATATACTGCGTCGTCAAATCGGGGAAAAATGGATGAAATGACGCAAAGAAATGCGCAGATATGGCCCGGCATGCAGCAGAGTGCAGCAGCGGCACCACGAGGGCTTCCGGGGCCCGGGGAGAAGTCTGCAAATGGCGCCCCCAGGGGCTTGGGGTTTGGGGTGTGGAATTTATAAACGCGCAAGCCTATTTGAAGCCCCGAAAGATTTTTTTCGCTTTCTGTGCAGAACTCGCGAGCGGAGGCGGAGAGGGATTCTGACAGAAAATTGTTCTCTGCCCCATAGGGGGCGGGGCAACTTTTTTGGTACCCCCCTCACCGTGAGCTTTTATGCTAAAAAGTCAAAAACTTTCGGCTCTCGAAATATCAAATTCAATCCTTTTTTACCCCCGTTGGAGCCCCTCCCCCCATCTGACGCCCCCGGCGGCTGCCCTGTCAGCTGAACCCTCGCTCCGCTATTGGAGTGGAGATGTACAGGTCTATAATAATACGGATGGTGCGAGCAATTCGACGCAAATCAATTGTGGGGCTTTCCTCAGAGTCATTCAGGTTTACAACTCAAGGCAAGACTCGAACTCAAAACTGACTCGTTAGCGCTTCTGCCAGGGGGCGTAGTCACCATATCCGCGACTGCCTAGCTTTATTTTGACGCAAGTGCTGGTCAGGCCTTGTTCTTGTGTGCAGTTGTAAATGCGCAACGTTGTGAAGATAACAAAAAATAATTACTTTGGTATTTCGACATCATCCCGTTGTTGAGATAACAATAAATAAGTGCTTTGATATTTTTGTCATCATCCCCCTTCCGGTCGTGAGTTCTGGAGCCGTAGTCATCATAGCCGCGACTGCCTAGCTGGAGCGAGGTTATGAGGTCGCGCCATCCAAAAATGCATGCACGGTATTGACAATTTAGCTGGAGCCACCGCAAAACTCGCTCGAGCTGGGCAGTCGCGACTACGGTGACTACGGCCCCAGCTGGGCTAACGTTCTGCTCGAGAAGCAATCTTTATCATTGACCAACTTACACTTTAGCAGCATAAGTTTGTACTTTGATAGATAAAACCTGCATGATTCTAGCGCGCGAAAACAACGAAACGGTATTAAGAGCTTACCGTGAGAGATAAAGTTAGTCACAGAGGGTAGAGTCTTTGTACAAGGATCTTAACTTGAACGTATATGGGTTCTTTCAGAGGATCAGAGTCAAGTAGAATAAAGCAACACTCAAATTGCAATAGTAAAGCGCGATGCTGTAACAGACTACAATGTAAAACAGCAAGTTTTAAATGACTCATTGTTATTGTACTATTAATATTAAAAACCCCTCCCCCCCCCCCCCCGACGGGGGAGCATGCACCTCCGGCTCTGTTTGTAAACACCTCCCCGTAAGCGGGGAGGGAGGGATAAAGAAAAGATTACCGGGAGAGGGAGGGATAAAGAAAATAATCCGTCAGCATCCCTCCCATCCTTCTCCCGCCAGAAAATTTCGTTTGGAAAGGAAGCATGTCTTTCTGGGGATCTCGCCCACCGGCCCTTGTGAGCACCCCGGTCAAATTTTGGCAACCCCCCCCCCCCCCCGTCTGGAAATTATTTAAAACTCACTGGATTTACTCTAACCCACCCTATCTCAGATTTGACAGCAAATGATTAACGTGACGTTTGACATCACGTGTTCAAGCTAGTGGAGACCGGAAGTCACGTGGGCCGCTACACCATCCACACAAGCCTCCTGCGCCCATTGCTTGTAAATAATAGATGACGTCACGTAAGCGTCACGTCCATTTATTACGTAAGGACGGGAAGGGGGGGGGGGGGTCGATCGAAGCGTGCGCGTCAGTGATGCCACTGCTAGGGATAGATCACAAAATTTATGGATATTTCAGTCATTATGGAATCTGATTTTTAACTCAATCCCCAGATAGGTCTATTCGGGGGTCTTTTATGACACTTTAGGCCCATTGTATCTTTGATAAAATGGTACATTAAAAAATGGGAGTTGGGGATATTTTTGTGAAAAAATGCTATCTAGAAACATCTCTCGCGTTGAAACCCAGAATCTAGGGATATTCCCTTTAGACTCATGCATGTGTATCACTGGTACGCGTGCGTATGCGTAAAGGGGGGGGGCGTGGGACGGAGGTGGAGGGGGCAGGGGGTGGGTAAGACGGGGTTGGGGATTGCGATAGCATGCGCGTACGCTTGTAGGAGATGGGGGTAATTAAAGAGGAATCAAAACACACTTACGGTGTCCCGGTCATGAAACTAAAATTATTTAAAATTAAGGGAAGTGGAATAGGAATTTAAAATCTAAACATTTTCATGCTGGAATAGGAATATGTCTTTTAATTACGTGTAGGCCTAATGGAATCTGAAAAAACGCATTCACGTGCACATTTTTGCACAACTATCATATGCATCAACTTACCGCGTCGTTAAAGTGCTCTCGCGAGATTGAGCCATTTCCGACCCAATTACATCGAAACAAACATACATTGGCAAACAGCCATAAATAATCAGCGAAACCAACTGGCCAGTTTCATCATCATTAGAGAAATGTAGCGCACGTTATCATTCAGAATAATACGTTCGGTTGAGTTTTTGGTTGAGTTGGTGAAGACGAGACCGGTTCGCGTTCCCGTAATAACGTCGTCGCCGCCAATCTGTTTGGAATTCTCATCTAAACGTATCCCCAGCTCGCCACCTACATCACGTCTATAGTAATGATACGAACTTCATTACTACTGTTTGCTAAGGTAGACCTATACACCTTACTTCCGAAGCAGAAAACTTTTCGTCACGCACCGATATTGCTGCTGCTGTTGTTGCTGCTGCTGCTGTTGCTGCTGCTGCTGCTGCTGCTGATGTTGTTGTTGCTGCTGCTGTTGCTGCTGCAGCTGCAGCTGCTGCTGCTGCTGCTGAGCTGATGTCTCCCGAGCCCAATTTGCCTCGGAAGCGGCGTCGTGCGTTTGGCCGACTGAAGGTCCGCAGCAGAGGATCGCAGTGATGATCGTTGCTAACGAGTTCAGAGGCATCGCGACCTGGTCGCGTTTCAACATAAACCTGTACCCCGGGGAAAACATAGGCTTAAATGCGATTAGCATATATAAATCGTTGTGCTTCTTTCAAGTTATTCTAGCATATATTTTGGTAGCCTTTACAACACAAGTGACATGCAAAGGTCAGAATTTCAGCATTTATGTTTAGAAGATGAGGGTCGTCTTCGCAAATATTGCAGTTGTAACGTTTAAAATTACGTGTTGTATACCTTCGTGCCAGCGAACTCCAACAAATTCTTGGTATTTGAGTAACAAAATTGACACGTGATAAGAAACTTAAAAAGTAGGGACGGGTTTCTTATTTCACATGCTATAGCGAAATCAGGAATGTTAACAAAAAGAAAGTTGGAAAATAATTTTGATGTCCACTTACGGTGAATTTCAATTTCTGGAAGAAATGTCAATTTATACAGTGTTTGGATCAGTAAATAAAATTCGGCGAAAATAAGTGAAAACAAATGACTCGAAATAGCCAACAGGTAGGCTACGTGTACGTAGATATATGCAGTCATTTTATACAAAAACCAAGTTATTAAAATAAAGTGGAATAGTTAGCCTATGTTATTAAAATTAACTATCAGCCTATAGTTGAAGCTCGCCATTACTAAATCATTAAAAACATAAACTTAAATGAATTTCATGTCAAACACATAAATTATAAATTCGGTTAATAACAACATTAGTAACTGAAATATATAATAAAAACGTGTAATTACCCTAAGCTTACCCTTCTTATTTCTCGTTCTCTCTCAGACTTCTAAATGAAATGAGTAGTTTTCTCATTTTTGACAAATGTGGCCGTTTCTATAATATTCCAAACGCTTCAGTCTGTTACGCACTCTGTTGATCCCACACAGAATCCGATTATAATAATGATTTATTATGAGTGCAATATAATGACTGCTAGGCCTATATACAGTGGCGTAGCTATAGGGGTAGAGGGGGCACTTAGCATCAGCCCCGGGCGCAAAATTTCAGAGGTGCTGAGGGGCGCAAATGGGCGTTGACTTTTTCCATTTTGACATCGCAAACTTGGGTAACACTTTTTTCAACTTAGTAAGTTTACGATCTCAGGGGGGCGCCGAAAAGGGCGCCGTTGTCTCGCCCAATGAAGAAAAAGCATTTTTTGACATAGTTACTTCAATGAAAACCTTCTTGCCGACTCCCCGCCCTCCCCCCCGATCGTAAGTTCTTCACGGAAGAGAAAAAATCTCCGTCAGTACCCCGCCCGTTCGCGAGTTTCTTGAGGGGGAGGGGGGGGGGTGGCATCTCACATTTTCAGCGTCAGCATCCCCCTCCCCTGCGAGTTTCTTGGGAGGTGAGGGGGCATCTCACACTTTTACCTCGGGCGCCAGTAAGTCTCGCTACGCCTCTGATTATATACACAGTCACTGTTTTTCACAGTCGTTCTTGCATTCTCTCGTCAATTCCCAGAGTTTCGCTTAGCCCTTACAAAATAGGAGTAGAGTTACGCCTGCTACTTATAAAACAGGAGTAGTGCACTCCTATGCCTTTCAAAAAATTAGTTGGAATATAGAGCACGCCTACTCTACCATCGTCCATTTTTGCCAGTAATGCTACTCCTACCCATTTCTAAATCCGAGTAGAGTCTTAAAAACGTGGTTTTTGAAGTACTACTCCTACTTAACTTATCCCTGTCAATCCCCATGATGAAGGCAGACCTCGCTGACGCGTATCGCGCGTTATAACGCAGTAGTGATGCTCGCTTCAATCGTACGCAGTGCTGCGAGAGATGGGACCGAGTGAGAGAGAGGGAAGCTTTGTAGTCTCGCTCTCGTAGTATCCGTATATTATATGTGCAGACAATGGCCCGTCTCATCAGGGCGGTGCCTGTACGCACTACCGGGACTGGGTCGTATGCCGCGCCTCTCTTTTCAGAAAATTCGTCGATGCCGGTGAAATAATTATTCGCTACCCTGGATTAAATGTTGTTGGCACCCGATCAAACATTGGTCTGGCCCGACTAAATACTGATCGGGGTCGAATGAAATTTGGTCGCCCCTAGTTTTTGAGAGCAAGTCCTTCGTCAAACCCCCCTCCCCCCTCCCCATCCCTGCCCCCCCCCCCTCTCGCTAGTCAGTTCAGTTTGGACGGAAGGCAAAAGTACATTAGCATGAGACATTCTAGCGAAGAAAGGTTGATCTTAAACTTGCCTAACAAATAAAAAGATATGTAAGGGCCTAAACTTGTCGCAAAAATATTTACAAATTTGCATTTTTCTATTCGCTTTATATTGACGTTCTGGGCACACTGGCCTACTTGTGATATCGCGACCACGTACTGCATGCTAATGCATTCGCGCGTTGCGTAGTGTTACGCTAAGTGCATCACACGTACGCAATCGCGCGTCAAAATAAGATTTTTCGTTTGGGACGATTTTCGCTTCCGTAGCGTTTAAGGCGCGTTCACATTACATCTTACGACACTCTTCCGGCTCTCTTCCGGTCATCTTGCAGGAAGAGCCAAGATGGCTCTTCGGTTAGGACGTTATTTAGTGATGAGAAGCTGAGGAAGAGCCAAGATGGCTCTTCCTGCAAGATGACTGGATCTTCCTGGAGTTTGTCGTGAACAGTGAAGACGCGTCTTGCGGGAAGATAGCGCTTCAGGGAATTCACACCGCAATGTCATCTCCCCGTCGTCTTCCGTCATCGTAAAATAACTGGCTACGCCCCTGCAAGTCTCAATTTAGCTCCGCTAGAAAATATAATATGCTGTTATTTGTTCCCTCCTTGACAATGAAACGAATGATGTGAAGGTCGATAGCATTCGATTCAAAACTCATATAGGCCGATGATCGATGATAGCGAATATTACGTAAGGCCCAGTCCCAATATGGCGACCGAGTAATGAAAATGGATGAAACATTATAGCTATATAAACTGAGAGCAAGTTTCAAGGCTGAAGCCGCCCGTCTCCATCCGGACCCCACATAGGCAAAGTTAATATTGGCTAAAATAAATTTTAAAGGCGTTAACTGCATTGATATGTTTATAGTCAGCTTCTGAAAGGGGCAGCTATTGATTTTGTCATCGCATCCTTGGGAAAAACGTTCTTTGCTCTCCTCCCCCCCTACCCCTCCCACCCCCCCCCCCACCCCTCCTCCCTCACCCCTCCCCCCCCCCCATTTCACCAAAACGGACAATTTCCACCAAAACTGAATATGCTGCTTGCTACTCCTCCGGCGCAAACCATACAAAGTTGAGAGCAATACAACGAGCTCGAATGAGACGAAAAATCTTCTCGACTGAAAAATTCGATAAGTAAAAGAAAGTTTAGTGCATTCCGTCGGACCCGGTATGAAATAAAAGTGAACTCACTCGGGAGGATGGCAGCTGGCGCCATAATGTCATCAAGGGAAGTCACTATATTCTGTACATTGAGGCACGTATGGAGATAACGGGGCGGGGCTTTTCCCCCGCGGGGCAAACCAATAACAACCGTACATAACTTGATCGACAGGGTTATGACCTACACACATCCAATCGCAATAATTCAAAGTAATTACCCATAATACAAATCAACTTCCGTTTTTGCTGAAAAGGGTCTTCTTTCTACAGAATTGTGCAGTTTATGCATGCGCGTTCTAGGCTTCTATTTCTGTCGATGTCATCCGTTAGCTTTCACAACTTTATTTCATAAGAATAATCATAAGTTGAAAATTTAGTTAGGCAATCCTTCATTTTATGACTTTATAACATTAAAATCGTGATAACCTAGTTTCAAAATATTTCGCGATTTAAATTGTAGACTAGGCCTGTTTTTCGAAAGCTATGGATAGAACACAATTGAGTCCATTAGATATAATGATTTCTATTTCTGCTTAATGACGCAAAATGTACACTATTCATTCGTTATTAAATTTAAAATACTATTTAGCACTTGGTGATTATTCGAAAAAGTAGGCTAGAGTTTCTTAGCATCGCATGACTACAACTTTACTATGGGCCAAAGCCTACATGTAAGGTAACCTACAATGCGCGTCCCAAATGGCCTTCATGAGAAAGACGGAAACAATGAGACATCTATTCCAGTGCTGCTTAGCCACATATGCACACCCCCCTAGCCTTCTGTAATACTACATCACCCATACCACAGGGACTTGTATCTCACAACAGCTGCATGTACTGCTTTCCCAGACTGATCATATAGCTCTATTACATTATACTGACTGAGGCTAAACGATCCGCACCGATAATGATTAGATGAGAACCACTGTTCTCGTGAACTTTCACTGTATAACTTAATAGAGAATGCTAACTACTAGAGCATATGACTGACTACTGTGATCAGTGTGATTCTATAGCCGCGATCCATTAGCAGTTTCCAGGACTAGAGAGGAGTCTGCGACTATAAGCTACCGCGCAGGCTCAGACCATCGCTCAGTCGTCTCCAACCTTCAGCCCCGTAGTAGGGAGGAACATCAGATATTATTTATTTCAAAAAAGCTAATTTTATTCTTGTAAATACGCCAAATATAACGCAGAAATGTCCTGACGATAACGTCACGCTAATAGAAGGATGCATCCTTTGCACCAAGATCCTACCAACCAATTGTTCAATGGAAAGAAATGGATAAGCAATACGTCGTTACAGAAACGAATCAGGAACGGATTGGGAACGAAAATGAAACTACAAAGCATATAGTGAGATTCCACTACTGTCGCATTTCTTCAGTGAAGAATCTTTAAGAATATTGAAGGAAAATATTCAGTTACCAGAAGAGCCAGAAATTAAACTACCGAACTTTAAGTATATTCAGAGCAACATTACCAAGGGATTTGAGAAAGACGCAAGCACAGGAATCAGTTTAAAAAGAGCAATCGAAGCCGTTAAGACAGACTCAATAATAGTGAACTCACTAGCGGAAAAAGTCGTTTTGAAGAATGCCAAGATACCCTATAACTATTGGATAACACCGCCGGGATTCGTCGCAGAAGCACAATCCGCAATAGTTGTTTCTCTAGCAATTTACTCAATTGTTCTAACGGTTAAACTACAAAAAGTGATGACGACATTGGCGGTTCTGTAGACAACCATGAGAGGAGCTCAAGCAAACATCGTATTTAATTATTTTTACGCAAATTCAGCGGATGCCACGTCATTGGCGTGCTCGTAGTCCATGCAGAAATTCCTAAAGAGAGACGCGGAGATGTTTTATCTGTACCTATGCGAATTCGACATTTTTTCTGTGATAAACATGATCATGCTGATTAGAATACTTTGGAAGATAAAGGACATCAATACCAAGACTGAGCTTTGAACCAAACTACATCTGGAGATCACGAACAGAGGAGAAACGACAATGATTTACATGGACGCATTGGACGGGACACCACAAGATTACACCGCAACTGCTACAAGTTACCCTCACACGTCGAAGATAAGTGGAGTGAAACTAGCGAAACTCGAGGTTTTGTAGGAAGACATCAGAATATTCAGGATGACGACAGGAGAAGTATACCAGCTTAAGTCGAAGTACAAGCTGCTGTATGGCATGATATTCAAACTAAAGAAGATACTGAAACGTAACACCATCTGTCTACCGGTGTTGCGTCATGGAAACTACATCACGAGACTGATAATACACGAGCGAGCAGCGATTCAAGGAGCAGCAGGCGAAGGAGAACGTCGCACGGGAGTCAAGGTGAAGAAGCAAAAAATCGCACCTAAAGTGTTGAAGAAAATAACCGAGGAACCATCGAAGGAGGATTCACAAGTTCGCACAACTTTGTGTTAACAATGGACGAGGATATTACTTGATTGAATCTGAATACCAGACGCACTACGTTACGTCTTTTTCTTTTATGAATCGATTCAAGCTGTATATCATATTTAGTTAACACATTAACTCTGTTTTCGTATTTAACCAGTTGATTTGAAGCAATGCATTAGGATGCAAGAGACATACGAATTGAGGATTATCATATAATTGTTAGAAGATTCAGAGAATGCATAATACTATATTTATTGCTTCACTATATTACTTTATGATATAATATTGACTTGCATAAGAAGGAAGGTGACTTAGAGGACATTATATTTGATATGTTACTCGCATTTAATAGCATTAGTTATTGTTGAAGATGTTCTAGTTGTTGCAGAATACGATGCATTCATGAGCAGATTCAATACACAGTATTCATTCAAATATTATTTGATTATTACACACATAATGTGTAATGGAAGTATAATGTTCAGAAATTGAATGAATGAGACAATTGATGCTAAAACATTCTGAATAGGGATAGTTTATATTTTCTAAAATTTTGTCAGCTAGGAATGGTCTTCTACTGCAGACTGTCCTTCATTTAGGCTTACAAAACGTCACCAACTTCTTAAATGTGTAAAAGAGCAAACCGATAACTGCTTGATCACTTCCTAGACTGTTTTGATCATATTTGACTCAGTATATTTTTCAAATTCTTTTCTAAATTGTTTCACTATTGAGAACAAAAGACAAATGAATCTTATGTTGCTTATTTTATGATATGATGTATACATTATTGACATTGTTATTTTAACTTGATATGATTGTTTGCCTAGACTGTTTGATTTCCAATTCGGGAGAACTTTTGAGACAGTTATAAAGAACAATGAAATACTTCAGCCTCCATTGAACAGTTCCACCCTAGTTTGATTTAAATTTAATTTAGTCGCATGCTTAACTTAAGTCTATTACCAATACAGGACACTGATTAGTTAGAGAAGGACTGATATATCAGGTCGCTTATGCTAATAATCTATATTTCAAATTGATGCTACTGACGTTGATGGACATCGACTTCACTTTCTTCGACTATCTTTCCTTGACCACGGCAGCCTTTCTACTTAACTTACCGGGGCGTCAAGTTCTTGAAGAAGGGGCATATATGCCAGTGCTGCTTAGCCACATATGCACACCCCCCTAACCTTCTGTAATACTACATCACCCATACCACAGGGACTTGTATCTCACAACAGCTGCAAGTGCTGCTTTCCCAGACTGATCATATAGCTGTATTACATTATACTGATTGAGGCTAAACGTTCCGCACCGATCATGATTAGATGAGAACCACTGTTCTCATGAACCGTCACAGTATAACTTAATGGAAAATGCTAACTACTAGAGCATAATTATGACTGACTACTGTGATCAGTGTGATTCCATAGCCACGATCCATTGGCAGTTCCCAGGACTAGAGAGGAGTCTGCGACTATAAGCTACCGCGCAGGCTCAGACCATCGCTCAGTCGTCTCCAACCTTCAGCCCCGTAGTAGCCTACCTATCCTCGCACTCTATCTCTGCTACCCTCACCCGGACAGGTACATGAACTAGACTTGGACCGATAAGATAACTTACTATCTCTGAAGCACCGTCTTCTGTTGTTTATATATTCTAGATCCTTAGGTTGTAACAGCTAGCCTCCCCATCTGACCGCAACCCCTCCTGGGCGGCTATCGTTATAGCAAGCCCAAGATCCCCAAGAGACTGCGCTAGACACAGTACAGTCTACCCGGCCAGGCTACCAATTCGTGTAGTCCTGCCCGTAATACCTCATTTGATATAAAACGCATTTGATTTGATTTGTTATCGATCATCTTCCCCCCTTGTCACGTATCGAACCTGCGCGTATACGGAAAAAAATATTTGTTGAACGCATTTAGCCACAAATTTGAAAGAAGCGCTCCATCTCTACTATAGTTAACTTGTATGTGCTTGCTGTGAATGAAGACACCGTCCTCTTAAATCCACACATACGGAACATTATCGTGCTTAAACCACTAATCGCCAGTCTAAATCAGAACAGGGCTTATTCGAGGATTGGAGACTCCGCATTCTGTCGGACTGCTTGGCAATGATATAACGTACTGTCGGACAACGTTTTGAGTAAGCTACGCTTGTTCTACGCAGAAGCGAGCGTACATTCTTTGTATTTCTAGCTCCACAACCGGTTGAGGCTGATTTACGATTCAAAATAACATTGTGTCGGCGATTATCATCCAGCAATCATGACCTAGAATGCTTTATTGTTGACGGTTTCCGACTGGTTAGGGGGTTCATTTTGGAGTTAGTATGGTTAGTTTAAGTTGGTTATGATTAGTTTAGATTTAGTTTGATTAGCTTATGTTAGTTAGCGTTAGTTAGGGTTAGCTAAGCTTGATTTATGGTTTGTTTGGGTTAGAGCGAGGATTATAGCGTTAGCTTACACGGATCAAAACTCCTGTGGACGAGAAGTCTGGTATTTGAATCTAATAACACTTATTTCTTTCTGTCAGACACCGACATTCTGTCTACCAACCACTCCAAGCGATGTATTCACACAACTCCACCCTCAACGACACAATGTTCCACCACAACGCCTCCACGCCGCACAACGACACCCCGTTTGACATGTCCTGCCACATCGCCCACCACAACGACTACGGCGTCATGCTCTCTATTCGCGTCTTCTTCGGCGCATCCCTCATCTTCGTCGTCGTCGGGCTGGTCGGGAACGGACTGAGCATGGCCGTCTTTTCGTCAAAAGGTTTCATAGTTTAAAATTGTTTACATATTTCGGGTGTCGTATAATTATTACTATTATTTATGAACGTGTGGCTTTTAGCGCTTGTTGCATCTCACGTGCGTTGTAGATATTTTGGCGCTATTTGTATTGGATGCAAAATAAAACCGGATGTATATAATATTGATTGGCATTGTGGGAAAAGCGGGTTGTATTTCTTCATTTTTCTTATCCGCCGGTGTCGACGCCGGCTGTCATTGCTGACGTTGTATTTAGCGTTCCCTTAAGCCATGGTATATTTTACTGTACACCAAATGTGCGCCATAGAAAAATGTTAAATGGCAGGCACATAGTTTTATCGGTACATGTACCCAAATTTTGCATTTAGTACTGCACGAGGAGGGGCGAACTGGCTCGATTGTAAAAAATCGCTATGTGAAATTGTAAAAATAAATAATTAAACACTGAAAAAAGCCTCATATGTTTCAGCATCCCAATGTATTCATTTTATTGTGTTGGACTGTTTTGTATTGCATTGTACTCTTGTACAAGCATTATATTGCTTTGTATTGGGTTCATTGTGTTGTGTTTTACTGTTTTGTATTCTATTGTGCAGAAATGCGTGCGGTGTCATCCAACGTCTACCTGCTCGCTCTGGCAGCCTCTGACTCCCTCTATCTCGTCCTTATATTTGTCACCAAGCTTCTCTCCACCATGCGCTGCTGGTACTTCCCCGATACTCTCATCGACGTGGCGAACCACTACACCTCCGCCTGCGTACTGACGCAGTACCTCTCCGATCTGTTTTCCGACTACTCCACCTGTCTCATCCTTCTCTTCACCATAGAGCGTAGTGTGGCAGTGTTCCTGCCCATGCGCTACAAGGTGAGCATGCATGGTACACAAGATCCTATACATGCGTATAAACTTACGCGCAGTTCCGAAGTAGCATGAAGCGCTTACGAGTGCCAATTGTGCATTCAATGCTGCGGTATCAGATTATAATGGTGGTTAGTAGGCAAACGCTGCATATTCCTACCACGAGGTCTTTGGGCACCAAAACAAACCATAATTAAATCTTAAATAATTAATATTGTAATCACTGAACATAAATTTTACAATCTAAAGGTTTTTTAATTTACCTTATTTAATCACACGTTAAAATGATCCTGATAATGCAATAAATTGCAATGTCAAAAGTATCAAACTGGCGATAAATTGGTTGAACACGATGAAATAGGATTAGCATGGTTATAGACACTATATTGTACGTGCAGTTCCAAAATAACATTAAGCACTTAAATGTTATGGCAAGATGTCTTGTCCGTAGTAGGAGTATCTTGTATTTGCAAATCGATGCAAAAAAATGTGTACATACCGTGGCAGTAACCACCAAGTTAACAGTTAACACTAAGTTGTCAGCCAAGAATAGGAAAGTTAATTTATCTAACTTTCCTATTCTTGGCTGACACTGTTTACGCATTGTTGTATGACAATTGTAATTGTTTACTTGTACTGGGTTGCGGTTTGTCAGCTCACTTGCAAATTAAACGAAGATATAACATGCCACCTATGTGCCGCACGCCAGGAGCTGTGCACGGTGCGAAGAGCGCGTCTCGCCTGCGGCGCCCTCTTGCTGATCCTAGGTGTCGCCATCGCTCCCTACCACGTGGCGCTCATCGAGCTCAACCACGCGTACCGCTTCTGCGGCATCCTCGAAAACAACGAGCACCTCTTCGTGATCATCTACGTCGTCGAACTCCTCCTTTTCCGCGTCTCCCCCGTCTTCGTGATCGCTGTCCTTAACGCCTTCATAATCGTCCGCATCACCAAGCTGACGCGCGCCAAAAACAAGCGGCGAGCGGCCTCCAAGCTTCTCCTCGGATCTAGTGGTGGTGGTGGTGGTGGTGGTGGTGGTGTTGGGTGCGGGGCTCCGGGGTGTAACGGGGGAGGTGGGGCAGGTAGCGGAGGGGGTAGTCATCGCAACGCGGCGGCTAAAAACGAGGACCGCAATCTCCAGCTGACCATCATTCTGATACTAGTGTCGACCAGCTACATCCTCCTCTACATCCCCGTGTTGATCGACTTCGCGATGAGGTCCCTCATGTCACAGGCGGCCATGGATGGCGCCAAGGAGTCGCTGATGATCGCAGGGAACTACACCAAGACGCTGTACATCTGCGGCTTCGCAATCAACTTCTTCCTGTACACGGTCAGCGGGAGGGTGTTCAGGGACCAGCTGAGAGGGATCGTGTGTGGGGGGGGGAGGACTGGGGAGAGGGGCGAGACGAGCGTGGGGGTGAAGACTCAGGCGACCAACGCCCCTGAGGCCTCGTCGGCCGTGTGAAGGGGGCGTGGTTTCCGTGTGAAGGGGCGGAGTTTTTGTGTGAATGGGCAGAGTTTCCTTGTGAAGGGGGTTTGAGGTTGTCAGGGCACTGTCGCTCAAAATAGCTTAAGTAAATTTTCGTCTTACTTGCTTTGTAAAGAAATATTAAGAAAGACTAATCTTTTGTTTTTTTGTGACCCATCCCCGTCGATGGATGAAATGCTGACCATGCATTTGATTAACTATTTTTTTCTAGCTTATAGGAAATCATTTTTATAATTATAAGAATTATTCATGATATGGAGCCACTGGCCTGTTCCTCAACGAGTCCCTAACTTTGAGTTTAAGTTTTATGCAGGCTGAAAAGTTAAAAAATGAAATCCGTCGACTGCCATGACGTCATCATTTGGTTTGTTGAGCTTGACGGTGCCGAGATTCAAATAACATACGATAAGATTTTTCAAGATTTTCTTAAGAAATTCTTAAGATTAGAATTAGCCTAAGATGTTTTTGAGAAATTGACTCCTGGTCACGATTGGTTGATGATCTCAAATCTACACGTAAATAATAAGCTGTATATAAAACTAAGATGAATATAAAAATTAGAAATACATATTTAAAATATAAAAAGAATGAAAATGCTGTCTCGAAAGAATGATAGAAAAGAAAAGCTGGAAGCTAAGCTAAGCTGAAAAAAGCTAAGCTGGAAGACGCAAATGAAAAACCGAATGGATTGTATGATAGAGCAGCTTATTCAAATCATTTCAGAATGTGAATATTGAGTCAAAGTTTATGATTAATTTCAATATATTTAAAACAAAACTGTATATACATGTACATGTAGGCCAGATTGTATTCAAGTACGTGGGCGTCAATTAAAGTCACGAGTTCTCTTATTTCTGGCCAGGTTTATGTCATATATGATATTTTTTATGTCGTGCTTGCAACGTTTATCCGAATCGTTTTTCATTTAAAATAGTTTTGAAAGGCTTTTCGGAACCTTTTGAAATTATTCGACCCAAGCGGATAAAGAGAAAATTTTTACTCACAAAAATTTAACGAATCAGAATCGAATGGGGACCGTCATATTTTATGACGTTTCACCTCGATGCCATATTTTTGCAATAGTTGAACTATTGTGTCATCTAGTCGCTCTGCGAAAAGGTCGAAACTAAGAATGCCTGCCACTTGGCATTGTGTAGCGAACTGAAAGGTTGAGTCAGTGACGCGAGCAATGAGAAGCCAGACCTGTCCAGTATCTATCTGCAATGTAAGCTAAGGGTGTGATTTTGCAATGGTGATCTAAAATAGAGTTTGTTGCCCCTAGCCGTGAGTTAGTGTTATACCTCATCGAATTATGCCCTTTTTATTTAAATTGCGCAAAATGGGATCAAATATAACTTCGATGGTGACAGATTTGCAGGATCGAGGCGGCTTTTTTTATCTGCGCCTTTATTTATGTTACTTAAATTTTGTAGGCATCCTATTCTTCTGACGGTAAATAACAGCAGCCAAGTGGACAAGACTCCAGTATCCCGGTCAAAATGTGTAGCAACAATGGTTGCATTCTCCAGCTTCTCAATAGCGGAGATGCAGGCTGCATTGTACAGCGTTCGTTAAAACACCGGTGTCCGAGTGACAATCGGTCGAGCGCAGATGGTGTGCACAAGTGCGTCTCAAATTAGATCATTGCGGACTTAAGACACAAGCTGACTTTGCTAAGCATAAAATGACATAGCCTAGTTTATCGGGTTCACATGCGCTGCACTTTGAACTTAGCCCTCGCTTGGTTGGTTTTGTTAGCTGTATTGGGAAGGATAGGCCATCTGATTTGTTCCTTCAATGTAGGCCATCAAATGTAATGATCAAGAATCAGTTTAATATCGAAGTACCCCAATGGGGCATGTCTAGCATATTCAGCTGATAAGAAGTGGACGTTTGATTCTTAACTTTACTTTCTCGCCCATGGTTTCCATAGATTTTCCAATGTCTGTCAAAACTATTTTATATTTTGCTATAATTACTGCATCTTAAAATCAGTCCGTCGCCACTACCTGAGTATGATTGGATCATGGCAGCGGACATGAATACAGCGACGATGGAGCGATTCCATTTAGCGGGGGGGGGGGGGGGGGGGC
>JAQIWG010002206.1:0-21189 GCA_034695025.1 Chamaedrilus cognettii | reverse complement strand
TGTGAATCAAAAATGAGCTTGTTCAATTCTAAATAATTGACTAAATCATCTTTAATAAATGTTTTTAAATTTTACATGCATGACAAGTAAGACTAACAGGTCTATAAATACTGGCTTCTTTTTTGAACCTTTTTTAAGTGTTGCTGAAATATTTGCCCTTTTCCAATCATTTGGCATTTCTCCTTGATCAAAACATTGTTTGAATATCAAATGTAGTGGTTCAATGAATGCATATTTACTACCTAGAATAAGCGATGAGTTTATTTCATCCACAGAAGCCGCCTTGTTATCCTTAAGCCCGCTAATTGCTTTCAAAATTCTCCCTTCATTAATGTTTACTTTTTCAATCGAACAATTTTTGCCCTCCATTGCCTTATTATCGATTAATGAAAATTGTTCAAAATTTCCCTTATAAAGACTGTTGAGAAATAATAATTTAAAATACAACTCATCTCTTTACTGCTTGAGACAATATTTCCATTCCATCTCTTTACTGCTTGAGACAATATTTCCATTCCCATCTTTTAATGGACCAATTTTTGTTTCAGTCTTGCTTCTCGATCGAACATAAGAATAGAATGCTTTATTATCTTTCTTAATGTCTTGCGCAATTTTTATTTCAAATGCCTTTTTGGCCTTATGAATACTTGATGTTACTTCATTTCGGCTTTTTCTGTAATTATCGTCATTCTCAAACGTTGGGTAATCTTTAAACTTTTTCCAAAATTTATTACGTTTTTCAATTTGTCTCTTAATACCATTTTTCATCCACTTGGGATATCCTCCTTTGCGCACTATGCTCTCTGTCTGGTATAAATTTTGATCGACAATCTAATAGTTCCTTCATTAATTCATTACACATCTCCTCTGCATTTTTATCTTAAACTTCTCCTTCCAATCGATTTTATCTATCTAATCATTTATTTCAGAGTAATTTCCGTTATTATATATTTTTTAAATACCTTATTTATCATCAACTTCTGTTTCACATATTAGTTTTTAAAATATAACATTGTGATCACTATTTGCAACAGAACACCTAGGCCAATTCTCAAGTCTTTGATCATATCTGGCTCCGTACTTAAAACCACATCTATATTTAATATTTCATATTTTGTCCCCTGGTTGTACTTGTCACATGCTGTGTTAAAAACAAATCTCCAACACTATTTAGAAATTCTTCACTTTTTTGTCCTTGAGCTTGCTGCATATTCCAATCAATGTCGCCATTAAAGTTCCCCATAATTACCGCAAATTTTGTTGAAAAGTGTTTTATGGTATCCACCAGATTTTTATCCTCAATATCATCAATATTTGGACTTCTATAGCACACTCCTAAAACTAACTCAATGTTGTTTAAACATTCGATTTTAACCCAAACTGATTCGCAGTTATCAACACCTTCATCCGTTATGTTGACTGCAGAAATATTATCTCGCACATACAATAATACACTTCCTCCTCTTTTGCTCCCAGTCCTATCTCTCCTAAATAAGCTAAACCCTCTTATACTAATTTCTCCATCATCAATTCCATCATGTGACCAGCTTTCTGAAATACCTGTAGTATCAATATTGTTCTGTACTATTCACGCTTCTAACTCCTCTCCTTTATTGTTATTCATTGAACTTCTCATATTTGTATAGAAGCAATTGAAATGTTTACATTTTGCACTACTAAACCTAGTTTTATTCTCTATCATAGTGCCTGAACTTTTAGACATTTCATTCGTTTTTTTATTTACTAATTCATGATTTAAACTTAATTGTTTTACTTTGTCAATTGATGTTTGGTGGTATTCCCGATTACTTTCTCTCTCCGTTCAAATTTGTTACCTAGTCAAACTGTTGCAGCACTAGCACCTTCCTCCTCTCTGCTTTCAATTTCGACAATATTTCCCTTCACATTTTCACAATCTTCCCATTCTCTCTCATCTCCTTCACCTCCATCCTCAATCTCCTATCCTCTGTTTGTTGCATCCTCGTCAAATCCGGGACAATGAATACTTTATCATAGGCACTATTTCCTTTTAGCGTCTTAGCCCTACGCAACACTGCTTATCTTCCACATCATTCATTCTTATCCTAATCTGCCTCACTTTCTCATTTCCACTCACCCCAATTCTGCCCAGCACGTCGAACGGAATAACTTGCTCCCTTATGACCTCAGTTATCAGATTTTTGATCTCGATCTTGTCCTTCTCCTCATCTCCTTCTGCAACTCCCATTATCACAATATTTGTCCTTCTTTTGTCCCTCTCCATCATCTCTCTCACCTCCATTTCCATCTCCCTCTCTTTCGCCTTTCTTTTCTGCATTTTTTCTTCGTTTTTTTTTCATTTGCCATTATCTCCGCAAACGACTTCTTTACCTCTTCCTCCATGTCTTTCCTTACAATTTCATCTTTTCTCATTCCCTCAACAACACTTCGTACATCGTCTACTTCCTTCTTCCCTACCATCTCTTTCTTCAAATGATTCATCCCCTTCTTCACCTCATCGACTTCCTTCTTCCCTACTGTCTCTTTCCATACTCTTCAACTGCTCTAATCCTTTTCTCACGTCTTCTGTATCTTTCCTGCCCGCCAAATCTGATCTCATCCTCTCCATCTCCTTCATATCTTCAACATCCTTCCTTCCAACTGTGTCCTGTTTCAACTGCCGCAATCCTTTTCTTATTTCCTCCACCTCCTTATCCACCAATTCTACCTTCATTTTCTCCAGGTCCTTCCTCATCTCCTCTACTTCCTTCTCCAACATCAAGTGGCTGGATTTCACCTCCTTTCATTCTGTCTTCAGTTTCTCATTCTCCTTCTTGAAATTCTTGTAAGTCTGCGCGATTAAGCTTTCACAATCCTTACAAAACCACTTGTAACCCGCACTTCTCTTTACCTCTTCGTACCCCTCCCCACTCACTCCAACACACTTGCAGTAAAACCATTTTCCACAATTAAACTGCACCTTGCGACTTTGCAATGAATCCACTCCAGCCTCCTCATCGACACGCAGCGAGCCTCGACGAGTCTGGCATGATGCTATTTTGAAGCCTTTTTCATATTTAAAAAAACCAATGAGGTTGCAACATACTCGTTATATTCTCTGAGGCATCTAGCCACACTTATTTGTTTTTTATTGGAGAGGCGTGGCAGTGACGTGACTGTAGACCATGTGACAACGAAAGTGAAACAAGACAATTTTGTCAACAACAAGAAGAAGAAGACGCTGTGTAGTGGTATGTTGGTGCGGGGGCCAGCGCTACGCAGCGTCATTTAAAACGGGGCATCAGTTCAGGTTAGATTGGACTTATAGTTATCTCAATGCAGGACAAAGCAACAATGCAGACATACCATCATGTCGGTACCGTACCATAGATAGGCCTAATTATCAGACTCAGATTATGGGTTAGCTGCAGATTGCCGTTGATAACGTACTAAATGCCAACGTCAATTCATTAAATATTTTATTGGCGATGGCTGTAGCGGGTTCTAGTTAATCCGTTATGTAGCGAACAATGTTGTACTTTAAACAGACGTTGCTATACCGTATCGA
Organism: Chamaedrilus cognettii; assembly: GCA_034695025.1. Classification (NCBI taxonomy): domain Eukaryota; kingdom Metazoa; phylum Annelida; class Clitellata; order Enchytraeida; family Enchytraeidae; genus Chamaedrilus; species Chamaedrilus cognettii. Next base: position 17,642 of record JAQIWG010002206.1, on the reverse strand, counting down.
TTACCGTATTGGTCTCTGATGACGTCATTAGACGCATGAAACCATAATAATAATAGTTATTATTACTCCCTCAGACTCTGGTCTCGCTGCTGGAGCCGTGATGGACCCGGGGGAGGACGGGAGCTTGGACGACGACACTCTCACCCTTGAGGCTAAGCCAATCAACGCGGAGGGGCGTGGCCAGCGTCTTCATGGCAACGAGGCGTCAGCAGCCAATGAGGAGGAGCGGGGGGAGAGGGCGGCGCTAATCTGTCGCGCGGTGGAGGGGGTGCCCGAGGTGAAGCGCAACAATTCGTGAGTCACTGTCGCACCCCTCACTTACACCCCTACTGGCGCCCCCCCTCACACTCCTCACTCCCCCTACACTTCTCACACCCCTCACTGGCGCCTCCCCTCACATCCCTCACTCTTCTCACACCCCTTGTACCCCTCACTGGAGCCCCCCTCACATACCTCACAACCCTCTCTGCAGGGACCCCCCTTACTCTAATCTCATTGTTATTATGACTGCTTGCTGGCCTGTGTCCAGAGCCACTCAGAGTCTGATGAACCTGATCAAGGGCAACATAGGCACCGGCATCCTTGCCCTGCCTGTCGCATTCAAGTACGGGGGACTCTGGGTACGTCTCAAACACGGCTCTGTAGTGACTCTATGAACTCAGGTCATTGGACGTTGAAACGAACGCTAAACACATTATTTTGTTATTGATAACCCCTTAAATTGTTTGTCATGCATATACTAATTTTGTGTTGGTTTTTTTATCACTCGAAATCTCGACAATTTGTAACAATTTAAATGGATTGAATTCTATCTATTTGGCCAATAGCCTCTATTCCTTAATCTGTGTCATCGACTCCATGCTGCATTTGTATATAGAAACTCTGTAATACTGTTTATTTGTACTTCTATATAATCTATTATTAGAAGTTGCACCGGTTATCTTCAATATAAAATTTCACTTGTCTGTTGTTGCGGTGAATATTGTGCGTTGGAATGATGCGCGTGGGTCTGGTGCAGGTTGTGTGTGTGCACGTGTGTGCACTGGGTGGGTGAGGATATGTGTGTGTATGTGTGCATGTGTGTGTATGTGTGCATGTGTGTGTCTTGCTTAGGTGAGGATGTTTGTGTGTGTGCAGGTGGGTCTGGTCGGTGTGTTTGTGCTAGCAGTCATTGCTGTGCACTGCATGCACCTGCTCGTGCGCTGTGCACACGTCCTCTGTGCGCGGTATGCATGCGAGCACCTAACACTACGTGTGGTCCTAGAAAAATGCTAGAATGCTAGAATGGGTATGTGTGACTGTAGCGCACCTTTGTGATGACTTAGGTCATATTATGGATCCATATATGTTGTCCGGCATTGATTGCGGTCACTTAGCATCATTTGTAAAGGATCTCTGATGACAGGTAAGGGGTTTGCTAGAGCTCAGTAGTTCACAACTTTTGCTATTTTGCTACTTATATACCAAACTACGAGCCAGTTGTTCAATGAAGAGTTACCGGTATTTGGTTTAAAATTGTTACTTAATAAATTGACATCACGACCCAATAGGTCGCGTCATTTGCAACTCGCTATTATTGGCGGTTTGAAAATATATCTAAGACATTCAAATAACTCTCCATTAAACACCTGTTCCAGGGTGTCATATTTATTGTGTTTAAGAGTTGGCTATTAATATATCCACAAGTACTTCCTGTGTAAAAAGTTACAACTAGTTTGGAAGCAGTAAATGTTTGCGAGTAACTTGTGGCCTCGGATCACAAGGCTGCTCAATCACATGGCGAGCCTCATTGCCGCGCTCATCAACGTTGTGCGCTAACACAAACATGAAACATTTCTATTTCATAGACTCGCTGTGTTGACATGGGAAGGCTTGGCTTTATCTGATAGCTTGAGGACGACGCTTTGTCTCTCGTCTGCTTCACCGCTTGTCTCATTTCTTTTTCTTTTATTCTCTTTATTTCGATCGTACTTAATTTGTATATTCATATTATAATATAACTTTGATAACATAAACGTATTTGAATTAACCGATTGATGTAAAGCTTTGTTTGAATAGAATTATTTGCAGCATGTATGTGCCTTGATTAAGTGTGAAATATATTAGAGACAGTTTTTTTTAAGATAGTATTTGATACAGTTGTTTTAAATATACTATTATTATATGTTCTACATCATTAGTGCATAAGTAGACTGCATGGTAAAGCCATGTGTCGGGCCATGATTGCACACCGCTGTCCCTGTGCTCAGGACAGGACGGGCAAGCATGGACTACGGGGACATAGTAGAGGAGTCCTTCAGGACTGGACCCCCTCGCCTTCAACGCCTCGCCCCCGCTTCCAAGTAATTCTGTGGTGCATGCTTCCACTACCTACGTAACACCAACTTAAGGGTCAGACAGGGTCAGGGGTCATTGAGTTCAGAGGTTTGACCTGTTTGTGATTGTGCAGTCTTCAGTGTGGTCGTTCATTGGCATTCAACTTCTCGGATTAGTCTAAGCTTTGATCAGTCTCTTTATATTTAGATATAAAGAGATATATTAGATAATTTATATTTAGATATTTCTCAACAAGATCGCATATTGCTCATATGAGTATCAGTCATTCATTCATTCATTCAGTCATTCATTCATTCATTTATTCATTTATTCAAGAATTCAGCCCATCAAGCGCTCTCTTCTTATCCATAGATCACAGTCTCCATCCCTCTTCTCTTTCCCCCTCCCTTCCCTCCTCCCTTCCCTCCTCTCTCCTCTGCATGTTAGTTGTACCTCTGTGCTGCTTACTCTGCAGGGTGGTCATCAACGTCTTCCTACTCATCACTCAACTCGGCTTCTGCACCATCTACATCCTCTTTGTCGCGGACAACTTCAAACAGGTTGTGCGTCTGCTATTCACTTAGATGATATTTAGTCTAGCTAAATGTTGTCCGTGTATCGACGGCTGAAGTAATCGTCGATGGGATATATCGACCGTGTCTCTGCTTGTATGTCTGCCTGTACGCCTGCCTGCCACTGCCTGTATGCCTTCCTGTAAGCCTGCCTGTATGCCTGTGTGTATGTCTGCTTGTATACCTGCCTGTATGCCAGCCGGTATGTATGTCTGCTTGTATGCCTGCTTGTCTGCCTGCAGGTGATAGCCCCTCACTGGGAGGTGCAAATCTTTGAGACGTTTGTTTTCCTCGCCCTGCTCCCGTACCTCTGTATCAGAGACCTGCGCGTCCTCTCTTACTTCTCCGCCGCTGCTAACCTCATCATGCTCGTCTGTCTCGTCGTCACGCTCCTGTTCTGCTTCCAGGACCTCCCCCCCGTGTCCCACCGATCGGCCTTTGGTGGCTGGGCCACCTTCCCGCTTTTCTTCGGCATCGGCGTTTACGCATTCGAGGGCATCGGAGTCGTACGTTCTTCTTCTCTTTATCTTCTTAATGAGTATTTTATTGCTTATTTTCTATTTTGATTTCCAGACATATCTTCAGTACACAGCCAAGACCTTGGAACAAGAACTGGATCTCACTTTATGTGTCGGCAGTGTTGGCAGAAATGGCTTCTTACAGCCGCCATCTTGTCACTCAGTTCTATGTAGCTAGGACTAATGGCACAGTCAATTTGCTTTAGAATTGACCCGCTGGATCTCGCATTCAAAGCGTACTGCTACTCAGATTTGTTGTCCAGCATGCATTCTGCTAGTACGTACATTCAACATTGCAGAATGCAATCGACAAGCAAACAAGCGCTGCTATTGTTCAACAGATAATGCCGATAGAGAATCGCATGGCTGACCCTGGCGAGCTGCGCGGACTGTGTGGAGTCATCAACACAGGGATGGTCATTGTCGCCTCACTCTACGCAGCCGTTGGCTTCTTTGGCTTCCTCAAGTTTGGTGACGACGTCAAGGACAGCATCACACTCAACCTGCCCACTGGGGTCTGGTGAGTGCCCCGTCCCCCTCAACCTGCCCACTGGGGTCTGGTGGGTGCCCCGTCCCCCTCAACCTCCCCACTGGGGTCTGGTGGGTGCCTTGTCCCACCCCTTCACCATAGGCAATCTTATAGCTTATATTAGTGTTGTGTATTAGTATCATGTGTGTTTAGGTAGATGATGTTGGTGTTGTGTGCCTCTAGGCAGATGTATAGTTTGTATTTGAGCTGTGTGCCTCTAGGCAGACCTCTGGCTGACACTAGTGCTGTGTGCCTCTAGGTATTACGAGGCGGTCAAGATACTGTTTGCCATAGCAGTCTTCATCTCGTACGCGCTCCAGTTCTATGTGCCGATAGACATCCTCTGGCCAATCATAGCGCGGCGCCTTGCCTCAGGGGGGGATGGGGGGCGGTGTGGGGGGGCGGCGCTGCGCTGGGGGGAGTATGTGCTGCGCTTGCTGCTGCTCATCCTCACATGTGAGTACTTATGCGCTGCTGCACTTCTATCATCGTCTCGCACATGTTGCATCCACATTGTCCTACTGCTGTGTTAGTCATCAAACAGTTCTGTGTGTGTAAATGTCTCACTTCAGTCAAATTGCTCTCATTTCAAGAAATCTGCTTTTCAGTTAGATATTTGATATACATCAGCTAATTGGTGAAATGGAGTGGTTTACTCCATATGGAGTGGAGTGGGGCAAGTGGAAAGGCCATATTTTAGCGAGAATTAAAGCAGATGGCACTGGTGAATATGTCTTGTACTCGCTCTGAAACAGTCTTTTAGAACTGTTTAGCCCTACGCTTGATCTTTCAGTGCATTAAAAACGTTTGTGCTGAAATCCTTGTCTATTGGTCAATCTTATTCTAAATAGCTACTTCGCAAATGAGCGTAAGTGTATATGTCTGTGTACAGTCGTGCTGGCAGCAACCATCCCCCAGCTGGGTCTCATTGCATCGCTGTGTGGATGTGTGTGTGTATGTCTGCATGGATGTGTGTCTACAGTTGTGCTGGCAGCAACCATCCCCAAGCTCGGACTCATGATATCGCTTATCGGCGCCCTCTCGAGCAGCGCGGTCGCGCTAATCTTTCCCCCCCTGGTGCATCTGGTCACCCTGGGCCCGGGGGGGGGGCTGCACCGGGGGGTGGTGCTCAAGGACTGCCTCATTATGGTGTTCGGCTTTGTTGGGTTTGTTGTGGGGACAGTCACGACCCTCATCAAGATTGTAGAGGCGTTCAGATCCCAGCCCGTATAGCATTGGAAAGGCGCTCAGATCCCATACTGGATGTATAGCACAGTCTACTTCTGCTCTTTTCAAATATTTTACTTAAGTCTTGTGCTTTACCAAGGTTTACTTATTCAGCATTGCTGGTATAGCCTAGGGGAGTTTACCAAAGAAGATTTGATGCTAAGAATAGTCTAAGCCTTAATTGTATGTTGACGTCATGTTTCAACTCCGCAATGATCAAATTTAGGGAATTTTGTAGTTTGTAGACCTGTTGAATAAGAGCATTAGTGATGCAATCTCGAACGTGTGTGGAGTACTCGCCTCTCTAGCATATTGCAAGTAGCTTGAAGCTGTTCTTGCTTCTGATGCTTAATTGGAAAGTCTATTATAGCTACTGCTTGTATGGTTAGGTGCTGTTGCTGCACGAGTCTCTGTGGTTAGTTTGTGGAGTTGAGCAGAGAACTGACGGGGACCAAGTGGTAGCATCTAAAGATTTCTAGGTTTATTTCTTTATTTAGAATTGTGGCTCATTTAAACTTGTTAGCATAGTTATATCCACAGTTTCTTGCTAGAAATGCTTTATCTCATGACGTCATAGGCTCAAAGCACTTATGTCGTGTCGTCACGGACTCCATTCAGGCCCTTGACTGTAGGGCCTATGTCCCAGTAGTCCCAAGTCCAGCTAGACTGGTCAACCTCTGCTTCCATGTGGCCAGTAGAACTGCTACCCCTACAGGGTCGGTCCACAAATCCAGGAAAGTTTGTGATATTACTGTTTTGGTACTACATGTATTTGCGCTTATGACGTCATAGGGCCGCTATGACGTCATTGGATGATTATTTTGTATGTCATGTAGTTGTGTGTAGGACCAATACTGTAGAAGGTGCTTCAGACGTTTGGGAGAATATTAATCGAGAGCTTGGAGAATATTTTGTAGCGCGACGTTTTTGTAGCTTACATTGTTGAACATGTAGCACACTGGTAGTGTGTTGTTATAGGCTTTTTATCTGTTTTGCATTTATTGTGAATTTCACTGCAGTTGATACTTTCATTGTTTTCTGGTGTCATCTTGTCTGTGAAGCCTTGTTGGGGAGATGCATGTCTGCTCAAACAGAACTGCCTTGTGCTACTTGTAATTCCAATCCGTATGATCGTGTCATAGGTTGATGAACGGTGAACCTATAGGCTATAGGTCATTGAATTTTAGATCATGTCATGCTGTGGATATAAACGGCTGCAGCTGCATGCCAGTATCTGTAGCGACTCACGTTTCATGCACCGTTACTACCCAGTACGTACGCACCGTTACGTACTGGTTTTCAGCATTTAGCAAATCGTGAAAGGTATTCCCAGAGATAGTGCATTCCTTGTTTGAGAACTTTATTGTCTTTGTTGTATGTTATTCGCTTGCTTTACAGTCGGTTGTTGTTTTAAATATTTGCCTGAACTGAGCTGATGGATGGTTGTTAAATGGATGAAACACTTTTTCATGCGATTACTTCCAGAAAAAAAGTAAACTAAGATGTCGTTGATTTATATATAAATCTTTTATTCAGCATCCAGCAGAACAACGGTGTTAAAACTTGAAATTTTCAAATTTTCATAACGGTTGGAGGAAGCTTCTTATGCTCAGAGTTAGGTTTCTCGATCGGAGATGGAGTGACATTAGGATGATGCCGAGTGGTTTCTTCTATCTGGTGTGTAAATTCTAAAGAGCCAAGATGAAGAGAGCCAGGATGGGCGCAGATTTAATATTTTATTCCTGGCCAGCAGCCAATTACTGTGACTGCAGTACAGACTACAGAGTGCATTCAGTGCGCTTCGCCACGCCCATCAAAAATTCTGAAAATTAGGCCTAGAAGCCCGGTAATCTAAGAACACAGTAAGAATATCGTGAGCCTTAAGCTAGCCTAAAGGACAATCTTCTTCAGCCGATGAACGCGGCGAACTGTCGCGCATAATCGTATAATACGTAAAAAATATATAATATAAAATATATAATAAAAATATATAATATAATACGTAAAAATATCAAAGCGTTATTGTGATGGGTCGCATGGATTAAATGGGTCAATGAAAATTGACTCTTAACCCAGTTTTTAGAGAAAAATTTCGTGAACGAATTGTTAGAACGCTTCTTAAAATAGCATTGATTAAAATTTAGAACCTTATCTGTAATTGGTTAGAATATCTAAATAGGTAAGATTATTTGTGTTTTTTTTAACCTTTTTAACTTCACAGATTATTTTTAAAATTCGCATTCGGTCGCAATCCCCCGCAATACAATTTGCATTTTGTAGCAAGTTGTGCCTATTCACGCCTGTTTATCCCCCTCATTCCGCTCATTCCCCTCTCATTGCTCACGCCCCGTTCTCTGCACTCACGATGACGTCGACGCATATGTTTCAGGGCAACTTTGGGGAGAAGCCAAGTTCGAGGTACGACTTGTTTTTGTTACGGTACCGGTTTACTAATGAATAAATTGAAGCCATTAAAGGCCGGTTGCTAGACTTCGATTTGAAGTGCGATTTTATTTTGTAGTCCAAATTAATCAATCAGATTATTCGATACAATTCGTTCATATATTTTCATAGGTTAATTCGGACTACAAAATAAAATCGCACTTCAAATCGAAGTCTAGCAGCCGGCCTTAACTATTTTATTATGGAAGTTATATTTTATTATTTGTGATTGGCTGCTGCTTGTGGACGTTCGGTCAGACCTAATTATTGGCGCGTTTCAAGACTTTATGTTGCACTGTTTCTTTCAAACTTAAAAGTTATTTTTCTTGCGCGTAGTTGCTTCTAAGCCTCTTAAGAAGTGAAGGAGAGTGATGTACGGTACGGTAGTGACAAGTTGTTGCGTCTGTTACAGAGTGATTCGGCCCCCAGGGGGAGGCAGCAGCAACATTTTCGGCCCCCCCGAGGAGAAACCAGCGCCCCCGCCCGTCGTCCCGACCTCCCTCTCGAACCCGCCCTCTGCCCCCGCAGCCCTTACTGCCTCAGCTGCCCTCGGGGCCTCGAACTCAGGGGCCGCGGGTGGCGAGAAGGGCCCCATGAGCCCCTCAAAGTTGGACGCCCAGGGGGGCGGGGACCCGGGCCAGGTGGGTGCGACTGGCTCTGCGGCCTGCGGGGTGGCGAAGGACACCGAGGCTCCCCTCACTGCTGCTGCACCTCCTGCAGAGCCTTCAGCTGGCAGGCCGAAGAACAAGGGTGAGGAAGGGGTTTGGGTGTAAGCGGGCTATGAAAGGGGGGGAGGAAACAAGAGGCCCGCGGCATGCTATGCACTGAGATTAGTTCTCACATGCAGTTGACTGTGTCCGGGGGGGGGGGTAAGATTTAAGATTTTCTGATGTCTCTGTGCGCGTTGTATATAGGCGAACCGTAACAGGATGTATGAATCTTGTCAGTTGTAAGGCAATGGCTGAGAATGTGGAGCGTTAATAGGGTTAATTATTGACACTAGAATCTATTGATGCTGATGTCTAGGTGTCACGTGATTCTAGTTTTTTGTTGTTTTGTGGCTGATGGATGGAATGATGAGACTTGCAGGTCTGACTTGTGTGTGTTGCAGCAGGAGGGGGCTTCAACCCCATCACTGGGGAGGCATACGGAGAAGCGTCGACCAAGGTTTGTCTCTCTCCGTGTCTGTGTTTGTCTCCATCTGTGACCGCCTGTCTGTCTGTCTCACTCTGCTGCTGATTCACTTCTAGTGACCTATATTGAAGTGTTGAGTTGTTATTGTGTTTGTATATTGGGTTGTTGAATAGGAATTGACATGAAGTAATTTAGCAGACAGTTAGTGAATGTTTATCTTCAATAGGATATACTTCAGCTTTCAATATTTATGCTACGGTGTATTTAGATTTGAGCCCGCTGTAAGCCGCAGTCGCATGAATAATATGACAAGAAATTTAATTTTATTGGGCTTATGATCCATTTTGACATCGACAAACGCCTTTTGGATCTCAATGATCTCAGTGACAGTTATTTTAATGATTGTGTTTACTGCAGGGGCAGGAGACCAGACCTCATGCAAGCATTGCCGTGAGACAGCCTCCGGGCGGCGCGAGCTCCAAGCTGTGGTAGTGACGCGCGCCCTCACCCAACGGTTCAGCCAATCAGAGGCCTCGACCGTGACACACATTCCTCGGGCTGTTGAACGAATGAGAGAGGAGCTGACGTTGTGTTTTAGTCAAGCTGTGAACGCTTTTGTGATGTAGTGTGTGCACTGTGGACATTGAAGGAGTGGTGCGTAGTGAGGGGGGTGGAGAGGGGTGGAGGGGAGGGGGGGGAAATGGAGAGAGTACAGATGGTGGTAGGGCGGTTGACGTGTGCTTCATTCCTTGAGTCTATTCATGACCTGTTTGTATTATTCACTGGACTGCTGAGTTGAGCCTTTTTCTCAGTGTTGCATATTCCAGATACTAGTTGTGTACACACCGGTGAGTCGTGTATCTTGCTGCAGTCTGGCGGCGCAGACTCGCTGATTGCCTTGTGTTTGATTCAGGTTTGAGTTTTGCTTGCTTATTTTGTGCTAAGTGATGCTGCTGGTGCAGGCTTGGATTACTTTGGCAATCTGAAGTAATTTCTAATTTCTTCTTTCATTGACTGTATGCACGATGGTCGTTGCATGTTGGTGATAATTAAGTTTCTCAACTTGAGTTTCAGACTTGATGGCGATAAAAGAACATGTGATGCTACATTAATTTTTCCGAGTGGTAGGAATTGAGCGATTTAAAAAAATTTAGAACGGTGCTCCACGTAACGGTGTCAACTTGAGGTGTTCACTGTATGTAGACGCTGCGGTGCTTTCTAGTGAAACTCAGGTGGCCAAGAATCGTAACAAATGTTGCTGACGACTGCCTAACAAGTGCAGAATATATTTATCGCAACATTGCGTTCATTCGGAAACGATGTATTCAGCTTAGCCCTTGTACGGGCTTCACTTAGCACTAATTGGTATTATTCATTGATATTGACGACATTCTGCAGCCAAGTATTTCAGCTCAGTTATACAAGTACTGTATTGCCGCACTGGTCGACTTGTATTGCTCACTATATGCCTACTGCTAGGTTGATTGCTGCGGCACATGTAGTTAAATACACATTCAATTTCATTCTTTGATGCGCGATATTGTTTAGGGTGATACATCTCCTGCTGCTGTTTTGTCTAGCTTGCAGGTTGTGCTGCCTAGGAAAAGGTTTCTCCATCATCAGAGTGTAATAAATATTCGCGTATAAATAACTTTAATTAGGAGCGAATATGTGCTCTTGAGTTCGGATATATAATGTAGATCTGATTGGGTGCAGCAGACCCATGTCTGACATCCAGCACTGGTGTGTGTGCGTGTGACACAGACCTCTGTTCATGCTCTCTCGCCATGATCAGCGGCGTGGCCAGTTCTATTTATTCCTAGTTTTCTTTCATTCCGTATACTAGAAAATTGATCGGGATTTTGCCAATGAGGGGTTTGCCTCCTCTTGATTGGAAGTTTGGCTACGCCGCTGACCGTAGTGCCGCGCTGTGTCCATGTCCGCTTCTCATCATATTTTTTGCTTTTTATGTGTTTCACTGCTAGGTCAATTTTCCACGTTGTAGTCAGGCTTGAAGTGTCTCTCATTCCACGCTGCTGTTGACACTAATCTCTTAAATCTAGTTGTTCTCTCATTGGAGTCTTTGTTTCTTGGACCTACACGCATGTATAGGGCCTGTGCAGAGAGATTCGTGGGACTGAGTTCAGTCCTGATAGAAAAAGCTTAGCGATACGCTCGCTCCTTCTAGAACGGCACAGTGCATTATAACAGCGAAACATTTAAGCTAGCATAGCGAGGCGCACTGTTATCAACTAATCAGAATTGTGGCGTTCTACGGCTGCTGAACTTAACCCTGGAGACTAGTATAGAGACTGCGCGTGATAAGCCTACTGGATGCCTTGTCGGTAGTTTTAATTTATCGTTAATAATAATTATTAACGATAAATTAAAACTACTCATTAATACAATAATTGTATGAGGCTAGGCGCTATAAAGTAGCAAACAACAGGACAGTGGGCTAAATAGTGGCAAGCAAAGTGTTAAGATTTGTTCATGAGTCATGGTCCAATATTCAAATTTTAATGAACTTTTGGATTAAACGCGTTTGAGCAAGACGCTCATCCGCATACGAGATGTCGTAGCAGCTAAAAATCAAAGTACGAGTCCGACTAAATCTTGCTATAGGATATTGAGTGCTATTTTCTGTGTTGTGGGGGGAGGGGTTGCGTCTATTCTTATATCTCCGGTTGTGCGAAGCAATGCGCAAGCTCTCTGCGGAGAAGGCCTATCAGCATATAATTAATTAGGCCGAAAGTTATTCGGCATAGCTTATAGCGTGCCACAGTGTTGTGTATAGGCTGAGCCACGATGCCACCATTATAAAGTTCGCAACGATTTATCATCAGTTGGGGAGGAACGCTTACAGCGGTCTAGAGCCTAGAGGTATACACTATACCTGTATACAAAGTACATTTAGTTTGGCTGACCCATCTCAGATGTCGCGGGAGGGAGGATCACGGTTTGTAATACACTGTAGGCCTACCAACAAAGTTGTATAACAGATTAGCTTACTCTACGTGTACATGTAAGTTCAAAATCTAAATCGTAGCCAATTTGCTACAGACTGTACTTGTAGATCTGTGTAATATTATAGGCGCTAGACCCACTGGGCATAGCCATACGGGCCAGTTAGTACACTTATTATGTGAGTTTTATGTTCCTTTTATTGGGTGGAGAATCCTTGAGGAGGAGGATGGATGAGCCGTGGATTAGCGAGTGAGGTTTGTGAGTAGCGTGCTGTAGTTAGAGGCTATAGGCCTACTCCTATACAATGTAGGTTAGAGGCGAGAGACTGCAGCAGCGGCGCTGCGAGCAACGTTGACGTAAGCGCTGCAACTTGTAAGCATGCAAAGTAGAGTCTGAACTTTGAAGATAATTAAGGGCCCCGACCTAGAATTACTGTAAAGCACGAAATTTTCGTGTGCATGTAATTTTGGAGAATTTCGCGAATTTACAAAACAACTACATGCGCGAGAATAACACAGCATTCCAATTCTTTCGTTGCAGAGTTTTGACCCGTTAGAATGACGAGCATCGTGATGACGTCATCGATGGCGCTGCTGCTTGTAGTGGTGACGACATCAGTGCGCAGCGCCGCGAGCGACTACGCGCGACAGGTGGACGCGAGCAAAGGTTGGCAATCAATTAACCTCGTTGCTAGGCATCGACTTACCAATCACGTTGCCAATCAATGATCTGCAAACTTTGAGTTGATCGTTGCCAGGCAATGGTGTGTCGCGCGTTGCTGGGCAACATTGCCTACATTATATGCATACATTTATGTATGATGTGTGTGTGTGTAATTGTATGCGTGTACAGAGGGCGTTCGGCGCATCAAGGACCACATCCTGCGTGGACCCGGGACCCACGAGACGTTCACGCGCCTCGCCGTGCTGGGCGACAAGTTTGGTCCGAGACTGAGCGGCAGCCGCGCGCTTGAGGACGCTATCGGTGAGTGCAGTATGGCGTGGTGGTGGTGGTGAGGGTGGTGTTGGGATTTCAATGAATGTGTGATATTAACAAAGACTATTACAGTCTTCTTCTGTGTGGAGGGTCACGACAAAATCGCTCCCCCTTTTAGTCGCCTTTTACGAGTAGCCAGAGGAGCTCTGGGCTGCAAGCCAATTCTTTGTTTCCTGGCTTGCATGGGGTTAGTGCGGTATAGGATCTAGTGTTCACACATCCTATAGGACTGGAGGCGCTTGAGACTGATATTAGTTTATCTATTCTATAGCCTGAGCCTACTGGAAGCTTATAGAAATCTAAGCCAACCATGTCGAGTGGTGCAGAGGCATGCGTTGACTCTATGGTTGGTTGTCCATATTGCAGACTACATCGTGGCGAACATGAGTGCAGAGGGATTCAGAGTGCACACAGAAGAAGTCTCGGTGCGTATCGACATCTAATAATTGTTCCGGTGTTGAAGGCAATAGACGCTTTGCAGGTTGCAGCGGTCTCAACTTGGCGCGTGTAGAATAGATGGACGCCCCGCTACTGCTGAGTGATGACGGCTCGAAGCGTTGGCATAAGGATGTAATTATGCCTCCGCGCCTCGCTCCCTGTCAACACTGAACTGTGGAGAGTCAGTTGTTGCGCTAGCAGCTCGGTTAGAATGTTTACCGCCTGCCTCATGGCGCTGTGGTGCCTCACAATCTGCTTCTAGGCGCTTCATTTGGATTAAGTATGACGCGCAACTATTATATCTGAGTGGCAGATCGCTAAATGTAACGATATATCGCTTGGTGCGTGGGTCTGAAAAGCGGCTGTATATCGCAACAATAATGATATCACTGAATGTTTAACGCTAAGAATCGCGTGGCGCGTAGGTGCCGCACTGGGTGCGCGGTGCGGAGAGCGCGGAGCTGCTGCTTGAGGGGGGCAGGGCGGTGGCGCTGTCCGTGCTGGGGCTCGGTCTGTCGGTGGGTACGGGGGGGCCGCTCGTCCTCCCCGCCCTCGTCATTCGCTCCTTCGCCGACCTGCAGCGCCGCGGCACCCAGGTCTTCTTCTTCTTCCGCTTCTTCTTCTTTTGATAATTGTGTCAATAGGCTACATGACATTCGGTGAGCGTCTGACATGACTTGATATGTTATACGCCTAAATGTTTCCATGACTTGCAATGTTTTACATAATTCCCTGCAAATAACGCATGCAACGCTCAATGCTTTACACTGCCGGTGACGCCGGTGTCTCAGAATGTCGGCGCACTTTAACCACTTTGAATGCGGGCCGAATAGAATCATTGTCATTTAGCAGTGCGATAGTGATTGCTTGCTACATGCCATTCCTAGCCTAGACTACACAACTATACATCGATACAATCAACACAGATAGTTGCTGCGATACAAGAAGTAAAACCATTCGTTGCAGAGTTAATAACTCCTGGAAAAAAGCATAAAGGAAGCTAGTTTAAAGCACCATTGCCTGTACCGAAAGTCCTTGCTTTAATCATCTGTTAGCCTGCAGTGTAATGTAAGGTTTCAAACCAACATTAAGTGTGAGTGCACCGCGCAGGTTGCGGGTAAGATAGTCGTGTTCAACCAGGAGTGGCTCAACTACACGCTCTCCTCGCCCTACCGCAAGGAAGGGCCCGCCCACGCCGCTCAGCTCGGAGCCAGGGCGGTCCTTATCCGCTCCCTCACACAGCTGTCTGTGGACAGCCCCCACACCGGCGGCACGGTAATTCGCCCTTGCACTCGGGGCACGCTAACACGCCCTTACACGGGGGCATGATAACACGCTCAGACTGAGATCCATAGAGACGACACAGCGCTTCGTAAATTTGCGCTGTTGAGAAATAGATGTAAATAACGCTTGTCATATCGAACTAGTTATGACTTTCTTAAAACTTAAAGCGGGTCTGTAGCTTTGTGTTAGGTAATGGTTAGGTAATGTTTTTATAAAAGCCACTCTTGCGCGTATACAGACGTTTTGGTTGGTGTGCCCGGTAAGGGTCGCGTGTTGCATGTGCAGACGTTTGGGTCGGTGTGCTCGTTAAGGGTCGTGTGTTGCGTGTACAGACGTGTGGGTCGGTGTGCTCGTTAAGGGTCACGTGTTGCGTGTACAGACTTTTGGGTCGGTGCCTCCGGTGCCCGCGGCGAGCATCACTGTGGAGGACGCTGAGATGCTGCAGCGCAGGCAGGACAGAGGTGAGCGCAGCGGGGTGGGGCGGGGGTGTGAGTATAGCAGGGGGGGAGCGAGCGAGGGTTGTGACTTGTGAGTATAGCGGGAGGGAGGGGGGGCAGCTCTCTCAGATCGTGGGGCATACAATATCTGGAGCCTCTGACTCCTTTTATCACCTGAGAGTTGCCCTCTTTAATCCTCTTTAATATTGGCAAAATTTATTGCAGCTTTATTATGCTGCAAAGCTGATGATAATCATTAAAATGGCTCCAACTTGTAACTTCTAGTTAACGCACTTTAAATAAAATATTGAACCATGGATGACGGGTTTTAACCTAAACAGGTATTCACTATCAATAGCCCCAGAGGATATTAGTGCTTGACCCCTAGTCAGATATTTTTGTTAAAATGCACTTTGCGACTTTGTGGCTGCGCGACTTTACGGTTTTGCGACTTTGCAACTTTGAAGACTGCGACTTTGTGACTTTACGACTTAGCTTAGCACAGCATCCACTCCAGCCTCCTCGTCGACACGCAGCGAGCCTCGACGAGTCTGTTTGGCATGGCGCTAGTTTGAAGCCTTTTTCATCATTTTTCTTCACTGTAATGCAGCAAAACCAATGAGTTATTAAAACGCTTGAAAGTTTTTCTCCCATAACTTTAGTCGATTGATGGGTAAATAACTCGTGCATGTTCATTTGGGTTATTGTTTATTGATGAGTCATGAGGTGCCGCCGCCCAGTGTGTGTCTGTGTGCAGGGGAGGTGCTGACGATACGACTCAACCTCAACTCTACACTACTCAACAACACTCTCTCTCGCAACGTCGTCGCTGAGCTACCCGGGTCTGAGTACCCGCACCAGGTACTCACTGGTACCCACACCAGGAACTCACTGGTATCCGCACCAGGTGCGCACTAGTAGGAAAATTTTACGTTATGAATCCATAGAAATCCAAATAGTTGGATTTTTGCAGCAAAATATCAAACGAGTCAATTTCAGAAGCTTAAAACTTTGAAGCTATGACATTGTGATGGAATGTCATGAAACGTGACACAAGTGTTGGTCATGAATGGCTTTTTGTCTGTGCAAAATTTTGTTATCGTACGATGTAAAGTGTAATAGTTTTACATGAAAAACTCAAGAGGTGCCATCTTTTTTTGGCTCACCCTGTATATATACTGTACATGTGAGGGACTGGTGGTGCATGCAGACGGTGATATTTGGGGGGCACATCGACACGTGGGACGTGGGGACCGGGTCTATGGATGATGGGGGCGGGGTTATGATGGCCTGGCAGGTGAGTGATGGGCGGAGCTATGATGGCCTGATAGGTGAGTGGGCAGGGCTAGCCTACATGTACACTTACTGTAGGCACATTAATGGAACTGATAAAGTAATATCGTGACTTTGATATCCGACTGTGAAATTATTGCTGGGATCTCACGGGTAGCGTAGCGTAATTGACTGACTATGTTATTTCAATAATAATTGTTCATTAATTTTCTTTTTTTGTTATGCTGTACATGCAGGAGCTCATTGTTGCAGTACTAGATGTGCTATGTAGGCCCTCAGTGTTGTGCTGTGTACATGCAGGCCCACAGTGTTGTGCTGTGTGCATGCAGGCCCTCAGTGTGATCAAGCGGCTCGGTCTGAGGCCCAGACGCACGCTGCGTGCCGTCCTCTGGAACGCCGAGGTACAGTAGGCCTCGAGCCGCTGGCGCTTCACGTCCTGAGTCGTGCTAGCGTCAGTCAGGCCGCCACTTAGTTGTTATAGTTCTTCATTTTGATCAATTTGAGACTGATTAGTTAAATGACTAAATTTTCGATTTCATGATTTGTTACGACATGTCATTGTTTGCTTGTTGAGTTCTCCTGTTGGTTGCGATTCGAATTATGGCCACATTTGATATTTTATTTCAATTCGTTCACTGATGGTGGATGGCTGTTAGCAGTAGTAAGCAATGCTGTGATGGTGTATTACATGTCTATTCATTATCCGCTCGTTGCCCTGTCATGCAGGCTACAATAGTCAATGGCTGTGTCTACGTTGTGCTTGTACAGGAGGTGGGGCTGGTGGGAGGCAAAGAATACTACAACCGTCACTTTAAGGTCAGCCTTCCTGACCTCTGACCTTGTTGACCCTTTGCCTATTGACCCATTGATCTGTTCACTTCCCAGCCTTGATCCTGTGAGGCAATAAAGGTGTTCTGTCTCACTTATGACAAGTTGTTCAATCGAGCATTATTTAAATGATCTTGGATCTAATTTAGATCCGCCAATGATACGGAGTTGAAATTAGAATTAGATCTAAGATGTAATTTATTTGATCTGTTTCTTAGCTATAGGGTTAGATTGGTATTACGTTTTGAAACATATACTTATTGAAACAGTCAGTTTTTGCGACGGGGAAATTTTGTAAATACTATAGACTACATTGTATCTGACGACAGATCTGTACGGCCGCCCCATGTGGCATTGATAGATTTGTGTGTAGAAGTGAGCAGTGTTAGATTCATTTAGTTGTGATCGCCTGCTGTGCATAGCGTTTGTGTGTCTGGGTGTGTGTATATGTGTGTATGTGTGTCTACAGTGCAGAGTGAGGGAGGCAATGTGTCACTCATGCTTGAGTATGTGTATGTGTGCGTGTGTGTGTATATGTATGTATGTCTGCTGTTCAGAGTGAGGGAGGCAATGTATCACTCATACTTGAGTATGTGTATGTGTGCGTGTGTGTGTATATGTATGTATGTCTGCTGTTCAGAGTGAGGGAGGCAATGTATCA
>JAQIWG010002205.1:0-21190 GCA_034695025.1 Chamaedrilus cognettii | reverse complement strand
GATTTGTCAAAGATTCTCTTAAGACAATCTTACGACTAAGATTGTCATAAGATATCTACGTGAATGAGCCCCCAGGTCGATAAGCGTCGCTAAAGATCCTCGCGACGTCATAATCACTATGAAGCGCCAATGAGAGGGCTCATAGGGACCGCATATGCACGCTACATCCGTAAAGGTAGGCTTCATTGTAAACAAGGTTTTTCAGCAACCTGGCGTTATTAAGCCTATTCAAGCAGCGTGGAAAATGGCATGCAGGCCCTAATTGGCTACCGCAGCCTACATGTGCCAGGTTAGTATTTTTCCTTAGTCCATCATTAGACGTAAACGGTAGTGTATAGGACTAGGCTGTCCAATACGCTACCTATATGAGGGGGTGCTGACAGAAAATGGTGACGTTCAAAAGTTAAATACTTAGTTTTTCATGCAAAAAGACTGTTTTGGGACTGGAGGACTTGATAATCCTAACAGCTTATTACTCCTTATCTCAAATCTATAATATCAATCTTTAACTTAGATGAGCTTCGCTCATTCCAACAGGGAGGGCTTGAGACCCTGACAAGGGCGGGTTAGCCCCCCTAAGCCCCCCTCCCCCCCCCCCCCCGTAGAGCCGCCACCGCTATATAGGACGAGGCTGTCCTATATACCACCTACATAGGACTAAGCAGTCCTCTACGCTACCTGTAAGACTAGGCTGTATCTCAATTACTTCTCGAGCGTTCCAAACTCCGCATCACTTTCTGAAAGAACAAATAACGCCGTTGACAACGACGTCCACGTCAAAAAACGACGTCGATTGCACGGCAGGGCCATCATTGTTGTATAATATTCTCCGTGAATTATTGTGTAAATTTGTGAAAAGTCAACATTTCGCGACGATTTACCAAAACGGACTGGGATTATTAGTCGAAGAGAAGAATTTTATTTCACTTTGCACACATTTGCACTGATATGCATGGTTGCTCGGTTCTCACGAGTGCACTGCTAGCCGTCGCCTACCCATGATCAGCGGTCAGTTGCAGCCGCAGCAGCGGCGGCGGCAGTGGCAGCAGCAACAGTGGCAGCAGCAGTAGCACTAGCAGCGGTCGCAGCAGCGGCATCAGCAGCAGAGACTATGCGACAATAATATTCGAATCGAGACAATAATGAACGGTATGATGTGCTCGAAAGAACATAATTCCTATAATGTATTCGGTCTCGTGGAATGGGCTCGGTATACTAGCTCAGAGCGGGTTAGGCCTATTGGCAATTTGCCTGGATCGTCTGGACATATACAGCGTCGAACAAGGAGAACTGCGGATTCCGCTTGCTACCCGGAGCTGTAAAATACTGCGTATGATAGCGGTGTTGACACCGGCAGCAACCATGGTAATGATACATGTATATATTCAGTGTGGCTCATATTCAGTTTTGGCTTTCAAATACATTCTAATGCTACTGTTATAGTGTGATGCGGAACACACTCCTGCTGTCTCCACGCCGGGACTTCCGTCACTGTCTCCACGTACTCCAGTGCCCACTCCAACTGTCTGCAACACAGGACTCACTCTCACTGTCTACTCCGGGACTAACACCCCTGTCTCCACTCCGGAACCCACACTCACTGTCCTCAGTCCGGGACTTTCTCGATGATCTCGATCCCACCGCCGCGACTCATGGATCCACTCGATCCCACCGCTGGCACTCCTGCTGCTCCCATGGTTGTCGCGACCACAGCGGATGAGCCACTGTTCGTGCTGTTTCTGTCGCTGTTACTGTTGCTGTAGTTGCGGTCGCTGTTGTGTTGCTGCTGTTGCTGCCGATGAGCGCTACTGCTGTTATTGCTTTCTGCTGCCTTCCCCTGTTGCCTCTCAATGTTACATCTACATGCTGCTGCATCTTGATGCTGCTGCTACGGTGCAATGCTACTATTCTTACTTTCACTTCCGCCACGATAGCACACTGCCGTTGCTTCTGCACGCTCATTTTACTGCATGTACGCTGCTGCTGGCATGCTGCGACTGCTGCTGCATGCATGTCGCTGTCGCTGCTCAGACAGCTGCTGCTACTGCAGCTGCAGCCGCTGCTGTGATAAAGTGGTGCGGATGGCGAGCGGTTTGTCCGTGCGCTGACCGGAACCGCCCGACCTCCTCGCGGCTCATCGCCTCTCGGCGCCGGCTCTGTCCACGGCCACGGGGCCTTTAGCATGGCCGAGCAACTTGCGGGGGGAGGGGGGTAATTGTGAGTAAATGGCCTACAGAATAAGATAGGGACAATGAAAATTGTGATTAAGTATACTGAAAACATGTACATGTAAGTTACAGGGGTATGATTGAAGAGAATTGTGATTAAATGGCTGCGGAGAAATGCGGTTAAATAATACGAGTTAGGGACGTGAGGAAAATTGTGGCTAAACTTATAATTTAGCGTGGCCTGAGTTGTTAAAAACAGTTTTTCGAGATGGCCGCCAGGGTAGAGCTTATCACATAGGTGCATTCCTTGCGAAATATAAAGCTGTTTAAAACGCACTTTAGTGGGTCTGCGTTATATAAAAAGATATTTTGAAAAAATGAGACACGCTTACAAAAATTGATAATTTAATACAAAAAACCAGTATCTTTTGTTTGACTGGTGCCGTGATGCAAGCAGGCAACAATGAGCACTGCAGTCGAGGCCCGTTGCAAACTAACGTCATGACATTAGCGAGCGCTTTCGTTAATATTATATCTGCATGACCTATGCGCACATTTCCATTTTGAGTCAAATGCATCGCCACGATAAGATTATCAATATATTTATTTTACGAATTCTGTGTTTGCTAGAGCGCCCCACCTTTTTAATAGGTGATCTCATATTAGTCTTATATTCAATAGTAGGTGAAAATACGCTACCGTTTCATTCCAGCAGAAAAACACCTAAGCCAGATCTAATTCGAGAGATGACGGGTGTAATGAAGAAAGCGGGCAAACTGGGCTAGGGTCCAGGCGCGATAAATTGTGAATAAACTCAAAATATATTCGGAGCCGACCGGAGTGAGATAAATAGTGACTAAAATCGCAAAAGTTAAGTGGGTAATTGGAATGTATGGATTGGAGTGTATCGCGACGGCTCCATTTTCGCAGCGACATAAAGACTGGAAGGGTGATTAAAAGAAATAAGCTCGAAACGCTGTTAACCACGAGCTCGGTTAGTCGTTGTAATAAGGCTATAGGAACTTTTCACAATATAAGCTACCAGTTGTCAACGCGAAAGTGCACAGGCTCGTACCATTTATATTATGAGCGCGTCCATAAATAACCTGAAAAACCAACCAGCTAAAGTGCACACAGTACAAAAAATATTTCAAGCCATTTTTTTATTATTGTTTTTGGACTAGACCACGTTTACGCAGGTCAGGTTTAGCTTAGATTTTGGATAGATTTAATCAACAAATCTATAATATAACTCGCTATTATTAGCACCAAATATTTATTGAACCGTTAATTGATATCAAATCATTAGCCACAATGTACATTAACATGACAATGAGCCCAAATTGTTAAGGTAGTAAAATACTGCTACCGGTACACATAACGTCCTGTTTCACACGTCGTCAAGTTTAGGTGACAACTCTTGTAGATTGACAAAGCATTGTGGCCGAGTTGTCGCAGGTCTCTGATTGCGAGTGCGGCAGTTGTCAGTTCGAATCCCGATCGCGGCAAAGATTGTGAGTCACTTCGTGCACCCCAAGGCTTGTAAATGGTGGTTTAAGTTTGTCAGCCACAAGTGTTCCTATGTGTGTTTACGTATTTTAAGTGTTACTAGTCTACGGCGAAACACCGTCGGCGAGCATCCAAAAGAGTTTTCGTACATAAGAAAACTCTCCCCCGTCGTATAAAAGTTGGCCCCCTCACGAACAAAGTCTCCGCCGTGTTAAAGTTCACCCCCCTAAAATGATACAGCTTTGTTTGGATATACTAGGCGATTATGATATTGGGTGATGTTTCATCTCGACATGATTAAGTGTACTTCGTTGTAGTTTAAGATTAACACAGATATTGTATGAATACTGCATTATTTAATATAATCTCTACCTATATCAGTTCCACTGCCAGATTTGCACAACATTTTTGAATATTAAATTAACAGCGACTTAGCATGTTATGGTGAATTTTTTTGGAACTGTGTTAAATTACCGGATGGTAAAATTGCGCAGCTGCTAACGTCAACTGTGTGCACAGTGTATATTTGTCTTGCACCTGCTTTGCTTATTTATCTTATGTTATATTATTGTTGGTACACCTATTGGGACTTTGTTCCCGTGTGTGCCCTTGTTTGAATAAAAAAATAAATAAAAAATATTTGCATTTTACAGTCCTAGGCTAGTTCACATCTGACGGTTCACAAATGCTGAAGACTCTCCTGAACTGCTCAATATTAGGAAAATCAAGGTATAATTGCATGTCGGATAGGCAACTTGAGTTCGCAGGACTGCCTTGCAGCAAGGTGTTTTAATTGCCGAAGGTGCAACCGATTCATAACGAAGAGCGAATTGCAAATAATGTGAGTCGGGATGTTGAGTTCTAATTAGGAAAAACATCAAATTAAGTAGTCCAGAAGTCTACGCTCTTAATATCGGTGTCGAATCGGATCGAAGAGAGTCCGGATTGCTCAACCTTAGCGATGCAGAATAATTGCAATACATAAACCCAATCTTTTGAAGTTTATTGACAGGAACTTTGACTAAATTTTCGTTGACACCAAATTATAGCCTACAGGTCAAAAACTGATAGTAGAGCTGCACTATAAGTTATACAAGAGAGAGCAAGATTGCGGTGGAGAACATAAGAGTTATTGAGTGTCATGCGTGTAGGCCTACAGTCTAATCATTAGTGGAAATCTGTAGGAAATGTGCAGGCTTACAATCGTTTGAATACAGCATAGGAATATGATACTCGTTATACATGAAATTAATCTTTAGTAGGAAAATAAAAACGTCAATAGTTAAATTATAAAAAGAATTAATGTAAAAATATTATGTTAAATTTTTTATAAACGTCAACTATTATCATTGATAATAGTTGCAGCAACAACTAACTGTCAAAAAATAAAATCTTTGATGGCCATGTTCTGGCGCTTCGATCGAACTTGCGACCGGGGGGGGGAGGGGGGGGAGGGGAGGGGGTGCTGCCAAAAAAAATTTAAGGCTTTCTTAACAGTCATTTTCCGATTTCGACTCCAGCTACGGCCTATCCTTTTCAAATTTAATTAAGTTTCAGTTAATTAAGCTTAAGTTTTAAAATAATCCTGCTTATGAATACTTACCGCAGTTTTCTTTGCTGTGTTTAACTTATATGCCAAAAAAACGAATTAACCAAAACACAATGCCAAGCAGACTAACATTGCCACAGTGGCCCTTTGAGCAGTGGTTCCGCGTGCCAAAGTGGCCCTTTCAGCAATACTTCCGCGGGCCATATCAAGTCTTCGAGGGCCACTTTTAGCCCGCCGGCAGCACTTTGAGAACCCGTGCAATAGATCATTAGCGTGAACCTTGTTAATGCTGTAATCATAGTAAAAGTTCCAAAATATTTCGACTTTCAGCGCTGAATTCTTAGAACATAAACTTCCAGTTTCTTTATCATTCTTGCACTTTGTTACTTAGATCAGAAAGTTTAAACTTTACGGTAGCTAAATCTCATCACATAATAGTGAATCAGCGTTAACCTGGCTCATGCTGTAATTGTATGTGAAAGATACTGACGCTTTCATTTATTCCTGAAACATAATATCTAGATATAATCTAGATATATTATATATAGATTGGACATATTGGACAAGTGGGAGAGTTTCTGGACGACTAAAAACTCTCCCCACAGCGACTTTTAAGGGTCGTAAAAGTCTCCGGGGGGAGACCTTCTTGACGATGCAATAAATCTCCCCCGTGATCAAACTCGCCGTCAAGGGGAAGACTATTTACACAGGAAAACAATGGGTGGGGGGAGACTTTTCGTTCGTCCGAAATGTCGCCGGGGGGAGTGTTTTCGAACGTACGAAAAGTCTCCCCCCGGCGATAAAAATGGGGAAGACTTTCGTTTTCCACACCGGCGCTGCAGACACTGTCGCGCAGCTGGGCTCAGCGCAGCAGCGTGGCGAGCCTTAGAACGAACGACGAGTCCAGTTCACATCCGGCCAGGCTACGTAGAATGTAGCATAAAGGAAAACAAAACGTTAGGCCTACTGTACATGTACGTTACACTGACGGCGGCTGTAGGCCTAGACTGCGTTGCCCTTGGATTATTGCCCTTGGACATTATGCATGCACTTGGAGGCTGATTTACATTGCTGCTTTTTCTTATGCAATTAGTCAGTTTAGTTAAGGCCTAGGATTAATTTAGGTTTGGTTAATGGTGGAGTCTTGTCACATCTAGTTAGTTAGTATGTGTGTATAGTTAGAAAGCTAGATAGACATACATGTACAGTTAATAGTACGGCAGTTTTCCGGGCAAACTCTCAGACCAGAATTTTCTTTTCTACCATTACCATTGAAGCCGGACTTCATGTATCAAGCCAGTAGGGAATGTCTATTTCTTGTATCAATCTGTATTGCCTTGTTGAAAACGATACTTTGACTTCTTTTGAAGAAGTTTCGTAACTCAAATCATTTGGGTTGTGGATTAATGTACCTCGTCATCATAATATAAATGTACAATATACACTATCTTGGCGATGTGACCTGTATTCGAGACGCGTGAAACCTTAAATTGAATCCTTGATTTTTGAACGCCAGCAATAGCACTCGAATTCACATAATGCGTGATCTGTGATCCAAAGGAACGCCAGAATCTTAAGGCCTAGGATATAAAAAACTCAACAATTCAAAATAATAAATTATATAAAACATTAAATGCTGAAATATTCATTTAACTAGACTAATACTGAGCAGCTACTTATTTAGTAGTAAAAGGCATCAAATGCACTAAGGCAGCATGGAATAACTGCAAAAAGCGTGCAAAATGCAATATAGTAACGCAGACAGCCTCAATTTAAAACGCTACTACCCTAGAACTCTATGCAGTGCCGGATTTACACCGAAAAAGGCCGGGGTACAAGTTCTGTGGAGACCCCCATTGAAAATGCCTAATTTTTTACCATAATATTTAAACCATATTGTGCTTCATTTGACTATACCAGTGTTATCACGCTAAGCATACGAACTTCGACATGTTGTGTTGCGTAGCGTCGCAACAGCGCTGCAGCAGCAACTTCAACGAATAACTATGCCTACATAATTATTCTGAAAATTTGCTGCTTCAGCGCTTTTTTTAGCTGCATTGTAGCTGCAGGCAACGTTACGCTTCAAATGCAATACTGTAAAAAATTTCATGTGCATCATTTGCGGAGGCCCCCTTGTTTGTGAAGGCCCGGGGCACGTGCCCCGTGCGCCCAGCTGTAAATCTGGCACTGACTCTATGCACTAACAATATGAACACAGACTAGTCTGACACTTATCTAGACAACAAAAATGATCAAATCCTACAATCACAACTTCATCATCATTCATCAATATAACTTGTCAAATATTTGTTGACTTTTAAAATCGAAGGTGATACCATCTCCAAAATGAAAGCATTAAAACCACATCATACATGTTAGACATAGAAATGTGACAGTGTAGTGCAGGTATACAGAGAGCGTCATAAAAAAAGGCTTCTCAAGCACAATCGTGATAGCTTAACCAAAGTTTAAAATTTTCACTCAATTTTTTCAACTCAGTTAAGAAATATGACCACATTCATATAAGTTATGAAACCTTTTCCAAAAAAGTCGAAAAATAGTAATAACCAACAGAGTGAAGCCTATAAACAACGTTTGGATGCTTGTAACTGTCAGCACTTCGTTGCCAAACTCTTCATAGCTAATGACATCGCACTGGAGTGTTTGAAGAAGGGTCTAGAGAGGGTCTAGAAGGGTTAGAGACTATAACATGCCCACGTGAACGTAACCCAAGACCAAGGCGTGACCGACAGCGGTGTTGGATGTGACCTGCGTTGACTTACCACAGTTGATCAACACAACCCTGCAATGGTTTCAACATTCATATCAGGACATCTCGTCTGGGCTAGGAGTATAAATCTAAGAGTATCCTCCTAGGGTCTGGGCCTGTCCTAGACCACATGGCCTTCACCGCAAACATCAGCAATGGACTGATAACTGAAACTTCTGGACCCTTTAAAGAATCATTGAAAAACCAAAAGAAAGCAAAGTCGCTGACACTGTCAAGCATCAACATGCCCTTTATAAGCTTCAGAGTGTTTTGTCAAAATAATTTCAACTTTTTAAGTTTCTATATTTTTTAATGAGATAATATTTCTTTGAAAATTTCTGAGTCTGTTGCACATCTCAGCTACAAATCTTGAAAAAATTGAGTACAAATATTGAACTCTTTCTAAGTTATTGTGATTGTGCTACACAAGCTTTTTCAGGACGCACTCTACATGCATATAGTCGTCAAGATTCAATCTCTTTAGAACCATTAGACAATGAAAGCGCAGAGTAGCACAACAATTATCATTGTTGCATTTCTTTAGCATAAAATCAAGACTTCATGTAAAAAACCAATGCCTTTTTTTGCAAAAGCAAAGGTTTTTTTTAAACAGTTAAGGCATGGACAGTTAGACAAGTACACGGCTACTCAGAATTATCCAAAATTGTCCAATGCTTGCTTGACACTGAATCGCAACGATACACAAGATACAGCAACATAGAAACTCTTCGCATGATTGGCTGCTACAACAGCTGCTGCAGCTGCTGTAGTGCCGCTGCGCTATGGATACACAACCCACACTCGACCAACCCAGATACAACAGACACACACTAAAACAAATTTGACAAAAAACCCACATCAAACTGTAAAACATGAAATTTTCGCATGCATGTAATATAGGCAAATTTTGCGAATCATCGAAACTCGCGGAAATTACATGCGCAAAAAATAACGCTGCATAATCTATTTATTTGAGGCAGTTCTCAAAAACGAGAAACTTAAATGCAGTGAAATTTCTAAGAGATAAAACCGCCATAAACCCCATGCAGCTAAGAATTTCATGTTTGACAGTAAATTCTCTTAAATCAATTTCAAAATTTACAGATCTCACAAAAATAATTGACTCAAAGCCCTGCAAACATGCAGTCTTCCAGCGGATGTAAATTTTAAGTTGCAACAGGTTGTAAAACATTCAATAGAATCAACTTGTTGAACTGTTAGTGTGAATCATCTATCATAGCAGTAGCACAATGAGACCCAGCCGTGACTGACTCGTAATATTAAAGCTTGGACAAAACCCATATTATCCACTTGCGCTAAAACATTCTAAGACAGCAATACAGCAAGGCAGTTAGAGCATTTAATTCCTTTACGTAGGCTACAGACGACTAATATCATTTGAATAAATATCAATCAGCGTCTACAAAACAGTCAGCAAACGCCACTGCGCAAACCAACTACAAAATTTTTTCTAAGAAAATTGGCTCAAAACTTGACAACTCGTTTTAGTTTACTCCATCCGCTCTTCATATATGCTCTTCATATGTTCTTCGTTTTTATCTTTCTCATGCAAGGCGCTGTGATGTAGTGGTCAAGGCGTCGGAACGAGTCCAGAGACCTGAGCTCAGTCTCGCCACTGACAACTATGGAACCATAGCGCTACAGGCCCTTCAGCAAGGCTGCTAAGCACACAAGTGTCACTAGATGCTAACTCCGTACAAAACAATTATTTATTTGGTTGGCATCATGAAGGGCATCGGGCAGCAAAAAATCATGAAGGGCATCGGGCAGCAAAAATCAAGGCGGTGGTCAAAAAACGATCTTTCTCACCAGTTTCAATTCTTTATAGGCTTTTCAAATTTGTTTTTCCATCCTGGCCGTTTTCACACCGTTGTTCTCAACATAATTGCTCTTGTTTTTCAGCCCATATATCTGCTTTTACCATTCTTTATTGACTTCTGTTGGTAATTCCTCTTCTTTCAAGGCTGTTCTTATTTCTTCTTCTTGCCGATGGTGGCACTCTGCTGTTGTACGCTAGCCAGCACGGAGGCTCGTCGTGTCTGAAAGGCATTCATCTCGTCCTCGAGCATTCTTCGCTTGTCGTCGATTTTCTTCTTTTCGTCAGCGTGTTGCTTCTTAAGGCTTTCAAACTTGATCTGCAGCTGAAGCACACACGACATTGCACTGTATACGTGTACGGCGTAGCACTGTCACTGTACGGTGTGCACTGTACAGTGTACAGTGTTGTGTACAACTGTACAGTGCTAAGGTGTAGCACTTGTAGCATGGTGTGGTACAGTTGAAATTAGAGTCAAGATTATTACATCATCCAGCCAATCAGCGCAGTGGAAAATTAATCCAAGATCTATTTCACGCGAGGTCATTGGATTACTGAGATGATTCAAATAACTCTCCATTTAACAACTTAGAATTAGCTGCATTTCATGATCCTTCATGTCATAGCCTGAACGTATATTACCCTTACTAGAAGCCACAGATATTTCTTATCTAACCTGTTCAACGCATGTTCAGCACGCACGTTTTGTAAAGACACCGAGCATGGGTTCTAGTTGCATAGGAGTCCAAGGGCAGCCAAACCTAAATCAGCCTCTTTATTTAGTTTCTAAAACTTTTTTATAAATAAATCCAAAATATAATAAAAAATTTAATCCGCGCACTGAGCAATGATGAACATTATATCATCACACAAATTACCGTATCAGTCAAATTGTACAAGTGTAGTTTCGTTACCTCCCTCTCAGCCTCCTTCAGTTCCGCCTCCTTCTCCTTCACCCTCACGACAAACATCTGGCGCATCTCCTCCTCCTTCCTCTGAAGCTCTGCCACGTGCTCCGCTCTCTTCTGCTCGTACGTCTCGGACAGACTGGCACCAACCATGCCCACCTCAAGATATCAGATATAGGGCCTTACCAACGAACTCATACGCAGTATCTGCGACTGCTCGCACTAAGGCGCATGATCAAGAGAATCTCTCCCTTAGTATGAAAACAGCCCCTAAAGTAGGTTCAAGGGGGCAAACCCACTGTAAATTTTGAATTCCCTTCTACAGTTGCCAGCAACGGGGGCAATTTTGTAAAATGAATGGGCACTGCTAAAAGTGGAATCAATGAATAAGCACAATAAAGAATTGTCTCAGGAACAAACAAACACTGTTAAGAAGGCCATAAAAATTTTCATCAGTACGGTACCCTTCTTCACCTCTACTCGCAAGTTTTGCACAAATATAAAAAAAGTCTTGTTTCGGGTTCTGAAAATCGTCCCCCATGCTTGGCATGGGAGAGGAGGCCATGGCCCCATTAAAATAAATTCCTAGTGAGAGCACCGCAAACAAACTTACAGCTTAATTCATTCAACTTGATCATTACGTGAACCAGCACCTGCAACCTCATGGTCACAGCTGACAAGCTTGGAAACTCATCGAACCTTATATTACTGCTAACGTCGTAGAAACTGTGTCAATCTTATTATTACATACAATTTTTCTTCACACAATTTATATTCTTTTTTTTTCATGTTCTTCCATATATTTTTATTCATAAAATTTAAATTCAATTTTTATTCATATTTTTTTCATAAATCATTACATTCTACATCCAGTTGTTAGCTAGCACACTGGGATGAGAACCATTAACTAATTGTCGCAAACCAAGATATTGCACAAGATCTCAACAACCAATCCTGCGATGTGAAACAAATCCCAGAACTAGATCTCAGAGTGCTGATTGGCTGAGATAACATCATGATTTCGCATCAATTTTTCACAGCATCACTGAGGCAACTGGAGCTTCCATTACGAAAGCATATGAAAAATGTTTATCTCAAAAGCTTCCTACGCACATTTTACAGAAATATCATCCTTTCACTACCATACTTGAAATACTCCGCGCTGTCACCGCCAAACGAATGCTGGCACTCGGGTTTGATCGGATTTTATCGATAAAAAATCTGACTACTTGAAGAAAAAGCGCCAAAGGCTGAACATTATACTAAT
The DNA here is from genome assembly GCA_034695025.1 of Chamaedrilus cognettii. Lineage (NCBI taxonomy): Eukaryota > Metazoa > Annelida > Clitellata > Enchytraeida > Enchytraeidae > Chamaedrilus > Chamaedrilus cognettii. The sequence continues at coordinate 9,179 of JAQIWG010002205.1, read as the reverse complement.
TAGTTAAATTACACCCTAATTATTCCCTAACAAGTCGAGCAACCTCATGGACTCGTCATCGGTGAAGCCGAGCTGGTGCAGCTTGCTGCGGCGGTAGAGCTCGTAGTGCTTGTGGTGCGTAGACTCTCGCAGGTCCTCCATGTTCGTCCTCACCAGCATCTCTCGCAGCTTCACAAAGTCACAGTGGTGCTCGTTCTCCACTACAGACAGAACAATCACAGTCACAGCACTTGGTGCTCGTTCTCCGAATACAGACAGAACAATCACAAAATCACCGTGGTGCTCGTACTGCACTACAGATAGAACAAAGTCACAAAGTCACAGTGCCACTTGTTCTCCACTACAGACAGAACAATCACAACGTGGTGCTCGTTCTCCAATATAGACAGAACGAACACAAAGCGGTGCTCATTCTCCACTACAGACAGAACAATCACAATCACAATGGTGCTCGTTCTCCACTACAGATAGAACAATCACAAAATCACAATAGTGCTCGCTCATTACTAGACAGAACAATGACAGTCACAGCGGTGCTCGTTTTTCACTACAGACAGAACAATGACAGTCACAGCGATGCTTGTTCTCCACTACAGACAGAACAATCACACAGTCACAATGGTGCCCTTTCTCCACTACAGATAGAACAATCACAAAATCACAATAGCGCTCATTCTCCACTACAGACAGAAGATACCTTGCACCGTGCCCCAGGGGTACTGCCGAGCCTTCACCATCTTGTTTCCCACCTTCACCTCCTCCATACTTCCCACAACAGCAAATGGCACGTGGGCCTGCAAGAACAAAGGGCAACTGTGAGCTTGCAAGAATAAGGGATCACTGTGGGATTGCAGGGATAAAGGATTATTATGGACCTGCGGGGATAAAGGATCACTGCGGGATTGCAGGGATAAAGGATTATTAATGACCTGTGGGGATAAAGGATCACTGTGGGATTGCAGGGATAAAGGGTTGTTATGGACCTGCGGGGATAAAGGATCACTGCGGGTCATATATTATCGATACATGTATTGCTCATGCCTTTTCGTGCATTCTGAGTGCAACATTTAGAGTGCACAAAAAGCCAGAAGCCCAATGATTGAAAGTGGGGATGCTAAACAATAATTGATTTATCGATTAATTATCAGTTAACAAACCGATAAAAATGTTTGAAGTAAAGTCAGTCAAAAAGTGGATCATCATGGTCCTCTCACGAAGCGGAACAACCCCTGTCCCCCCTGCATGCCACTTCATCGATCTTCGACAAGCGTACCCCCTGCCGGCCGGGAACAAAGAATTAGCTTGCAGCACCCAACTCCCCGGACGAGTAGTAAGAGGCGACAAAAGAAGAGTGAAGGCAAAATCCTCCCCCCCCCCCGCAAGTCTGCTCGCAAACCTCACAAAAAAAATTGTCTCGAAATAAGTGTTTCTCAAAAGAAGGTTAGGTAATTCTTACTGGTAACTAGATACACATGACCTCGGCCCGAACCTGGCCCTCCTAATTTTTTTGTCCCGAAAACAATCCTCCTAAATTTGGCTTCGAGGGCACAAGGACTAAAGCCCAGTTGTTCAATAGAGAGTTATTTGAACCATAGTTGACTGATCTAGGAATCATGTTTGAATAACTCCCCAATATTGGCGTGTTATTCAAACATGATTCCTAGATCGAATTTGCGCGACCTGATTGGATCGTGATGTCACTTTTGTTCTTTGATCATTTAAAACCAAATAACTCCCTATGGAACAACTGGGCCTAGTAGACTAACTCATTCCATCAATATGTCGCTGCTGGCTACATAGATCTATGATTTAGCTTTGTCGACGATCTCTGTCTGAAAGGTCTCACTTTCAATGATTTAGCATATTAGCAGCAACACATGTTGCATGCGAGGGCGTCAGAAAAAATGACGTTAAAGCATATTCAATTATCGATCAATTATGGAAAACCGACACTCGAGTATGAAAAAAGGATCTTAATATCCCTAGTGAAGAGCCAATGTCTACAAAGGACTTTTGTATCAGAGGAATGCCAAGTTTTGTCACCAGCAGACGCGCTTACGTTCATGGCAGTGTTGAGTTCTGCAACAGCTTCATCGTCGGTGGGAAACTTGTAGGTCTGCACCCCACTGCCGGCCAGCTCACTCACTATCTAGCAACAGAAAGCACTCGACATCAGAGCTTATTCTGGCAGGCATAGCATTCCAAAAAGCTTGCTGTAAATTGCATGTTCAATATAACAAAGGCATGTGTAGAGTAACGCTTGAAATCGATTCTGGTGGCGAAGGCACACGTTGTTTTTCAAAGCTTAAGAATATATTTAGTACCATAAATGTTTTTTAAGCACACTACTCCTATTCCATCTGGGTAAAAAATAATCCTGTTCAATGTACATGACTAACCTAATGCCCGTGTTAGAGCACCGCACATAAGGTATCTCTCAGAATAGCTACGTACACAGAAATCTTCAAAAACTAATGTCCATTCGGTACTGATTTCTAGGCAACTGCCGTTTGCATGAAACACTGACTGTAATTGTCTATTTTTGTATTCATAAAACCTACTAATGGCTCGCAGAGATTAAAGTTTAAAAACTTGGCACAGGTCCAATTTGTATCACCAGTCACCTGCAACCATTTATGTACCGTACTACAATATAATAATCATCTTTAAGACATTGTTAATTTCATGGCACTCATGAGTCTTTAAATAAAACTTCAGACAGATTTTAGAGAATTTTGTTTATTTTTTGTAGTTTAGTGTGTGTTGCACCCAAGGGCTATATACAGAGTGAGTCAAAGAATAATAATCCTCTAGCGATATCGCAACAACTCAGTCAAAAATAAAAATGCTGATTTCATATTTGTAGGGATTGGAGAAGAGAAAATTTGCAACAGGACTGCCAAATTTCATGTGGAAATATCTTTTAGTTCAAAAGTTATGACTGTTTTTATAAAGAAAGCTTTAAAATCAAGTTAAAAAGCGCTTTAGAGCTCGCTTGGCCTGGTTATTTCGCCTGTAGCTGGACCCCCACCTGTTTAAGCGTGCAGTGCATTTGAGAATAGACTAATCGAAGTGTCTTGGCCTTCAAATCCTGCCCTTACAGCGTTTTCAGTCCCATTTTTCTCCTGTACAAGATTGGTCATTTTTAAGGTGTCAAACTTGTTCCGTTAACAAAACCATACTTTCAGCGCTTGAGCCGCAGTGAGGTGCAGCTCATGAACATGGTCTACTATAGCTATCGATGTCTCAGGTACACGACGTCATGAATATGCATTCTAGCACGAGTACAAGGATTAGTTAACAGAAAATTCAGGACAAAAACATTATTATGAGCTTAATTTTACTGCATCCATTATTATTTTGACTTTATTACGCTCGTTATATAATTTTTTTTTACTGTAAGCGCAAATATTCATAACTTTTGAACTAAAATACATGTTCAAATGAAATTTGGAGCAATTTCATTGCTACTACAATTTGATAGCAATCAAAGCAATAATCAAATTCAAGAAATTCGGAGAAGCAATAGGAAAAAGAGGAAATGGGACACAACAAAAATAGAATCAAACAGAGCTAACTTCCAGAGTGAGATTGAGGAGAAAGTGAGAAATTGAACACGGGGGGCATAAATGAAAGGTGGAATGATTTAAAGAAGCTGATTACGGAAAGCACCATGAACAAATATTGGATATAAGAATTAATTTAATTTAATTCTTTTTCTTTTTCGGTTCAATTTAATTAATTCACGTTAACAATCACTCAATTTTCATCCCAAATACTCTTTCACTTTTTCAGAAATATTATGATCTTCTGTTATTATCTATATACCAGATATAAAAAAAAAAATCATTTGCCAATAGTCGACTATCGCCGTATCCAAGCACGTGACCTTCCGTAGCAACGGCGATTTTAGACTATCAGCAATTGAGCTAGCGGTGTTAGTTTCACTCCTCAGGAGTTAATCACACACGCTGCGACGTGAACGCCCCGTTAGCCTGCATTGCCTGTTTTGTGTACGACGTATGCACAGCAGTGCTGTGCCGTTTCTCCAGCGGCGCTAAATATTAATTCACAAGCACTCTAGCAGCAAGTTTGTATATCGCAATTATTAAAATGTCCTTAAATGTCCTGACATCTAGTCAGTTTACAGACGCCGCCATGTGGAGGCAGACAACATAGGCTTCCACAACTAATCTAATTTTTTTTTCTTTTACTTTTTTCTGCCGCTCCCGTTTCCATGATTAATTACTCTCTTTCCCACGCATTGGCAAACTCAAAATTTTTCGGAAACACCGCCTTGATGTTGTTTTTCATCTTGAACAACTCTGTAAATGAAACTGCTAGGCGTGCCAATTTAGGATACTTTGAACTTACGAGTGATGCAACTTCTATATGCTGTCTGGCATAGGCTTCCTTAAACCTTGTGTTGTTCTTCACCCGATCTGCCCAAGTCTTGCTGATCCTTTTCTTAATTTTTTCTGCATCAAAGAAATCCTTCGCGTCAATCAGGTATTTTCCAAATTCCAAGTGATGACGTAGACGTATAGACTCTTCTTTTTCTACTTTTGCATGCCAGCCATCAAGAAATTTAGCCACGTCTTTTATATCAGTATGTGATATTCTAACAGTGGTTGTTTCATCTCCTATATCCTTAACAAGTTTACCTGCTAGATACTTCATGAATTCCTCATCATTCATTTCGTTAATTGCATTCCTCTTGACTTTTAAAGGCATCGCTGAGTCACACACAATGTTTTTCCTTTACCCTTTTTTTACAAGTTTTTCAATGTCACATTCTGGCTTTTGGGGCTTTTTGATAGTAACACCTAAAGTCCAGCGCTTGCTAATATACTCGATATAATCAGTATGATAATTTATATGATTCATCAACATCTTCTTATCAGCTTCCGTCCACTTTGCCCACGGCCTGTCTTTAATACGTATATTAGGACCTTGAAATAGACTTTCATCCAATTCATCCAATTCATTGTCCGGCGAACCCGTCAGGTTCATTTCGTCCATATCCTGCGACATGCCCGTCAGGCGTCGATGTAGTAGGAGTCGCTATTTTAATCAATAATTGCGATATACAAAAATGGCAGCACACACGTCGTAAATAAAACACGCAATGGCTAACTAGCCTGTAAACAGCTGTGAGTGCGCGTGAGTCATGTGATCACACGATGTTGCAATCCAATTAGAATGATCGGACTGCCAGTGAAATTACAACCTGCGTGCAGCCAGCCAATGAGCAGCGAGCTTGTATACTAGGAGCTAGCAACAGCTATTTCCCCATTTATGTCAAGTTTCTTTATTATTTTTTGTTACACTTGGGGAAATAAAGATAAATTTTCAAGCAAAGGAATACAAAAAGATAGAAATAAGGACAACTTAACCAAACGAACGTATAAAAGTTGTCTCAAAAACAAAGAAAAAGTAACATGGCATAATAAAGGTTTTAGGTATATACACAAAACCATGAAGACATACGAGCAAGAAAAGATTGGCCTAACTCCAACGTATGTAAAGGGTGTTGTAATGGATGACGGCGTTCATAAACGACCTTTAAATATTAAGATATATAAAAAACTGATTTATGAAAGTGTCCTGTGCACAATAACCTCATGTGTATACCAGCAGTGTCTGCCTGCAGATCGCTTGATAGGTGACTACTTGTGTATCGTTTTGCAAATACAAGCCATTGAGCCAGTTGGTTCCGCAAAAAATCCTAAATATACGACCGGTATGCAATTTACTCATTATTATACTACTCAAGAATATTTGCTGCAGCCATTCTCTACGCCTACACAGGCTTTATGTTTAAAGGACAAATACGCCCTTAGAGCCGGCAGACCTTTTGCTTGAACTTGTGCAGCTCTGCCTTGCTGACGGTGTCTGATTTGGCGATGACCGGAATAATGTTCACTTTGCTATCGAGTTTCTTCATTGTCACGAGATCCAACGACTTCAGTCTACAAATAACATCGGTTCAATCAACGGTAAAAGAACGCGTGCATCATTTTACGGCACGCTATCAGTACGCCTAGACGAAAATTCACAAGTGGTAGGAGGTGGGTGTCACACGGGCGCAGACGGAAATTTTACTTGCAAGCGTTTCTTCGCAGTTTTTTCTTAATATTTATTTGGAATCATTTACTGGTGCATTTTCAGTTTAAATGTTTTTCTGGCTGTGCATTTTTGGTTTTAAGACGTTTCTTAAGAATGCTTTCTCATTTCCAAGCTTTAAAAGAGTTTAAAATCTTTATAGAAATGCCGAGGGAGCTGCATTCTTGCAGAAAAAAGATCTCTTTTGTGGAATAATGGTAAAGCTCAAGTTTTTTAGCAGGAACGTTGTTCCTGGGCGTTTTCACATACTGTTACCCCTGTACTAAATTAGCTTATCTTTATTGACTAGAGCAATATTGACGCGTCATTAAATTACACCTAAAAATAAGCAAAAATGCTTAGTTTAAAAGCTTATAATTAAACTACTGAAGAAATCACAATCAACAAACTACAGTAATTCTTAGTAGATACAAAATTACAATATTCGTGTACATAACTAATGATTTAATAAGAAGCCCCTCAAGCCAAATGACATTATTGAACACATTCAAAAACTTCATTAAAATCTGGAAAACATCATCAAAACGATAATCTATTGTAGTAACTTACACTTATTTCACTTAAATCATCTTACGCACTTTCTATGCCACCTTCCAGAGTATTTCTAACCTTATTCAAAAACATCTTATAAAAATCAATCTACAGTTGCTAAGATCACAGTTACTTTGCAACAGACAACCAATGCTGCGGTAATTAAACAAGGTCATGTTCCAAAAAGTGGACACAAAGTAACATGTACTCAGTACAATGTTGTTGATACACAGTCAATATACCAAATGACATCTTATAGCCGTTTGATTTAGTGCAACAATCGAACTAAAAAGTCTCTGAAACACAATGCCCGACACATTCAGCGAACCAGTGCAAGCTATAAATAGCTGACCACTCACGAGTGCCCGGTGGGTGCGATGAAGTAGAGACAGACGTGGATTCTAGAGTCGTGGTACGTGTGCAGCGATCGCTTCACCTTCAGTTCTTCTTGAAGGAACGCCTCAAACTGCGCATCGATGTATTCCACGACTGGCTTGTGGCTGTGTAACACAATCACACGATGCATCTACAACCGGCTATTGGCTGTCGAACATAATCAAATGATGTATTCTATGACTGACTGGTGGCTCTCGCACAAAAGCAAAGATGTATTCTATGACTTGTGACTGATGCATAAAACTGGCTGGAGTTGTCACACACAATCATACAATGTATTTCAAGACTGGCTTGTGACTGATGTATAAGACTGGCTGGAGCTGTCATACACAATCTTATGAAGTATTTCAAGACTGGCTTGTGGCTATCACACACAATAAAACGATTATTCTACGACTGGCTGGTGACAGTAATACACAAAGAAATGATGTATTCTATGACTGGCTTGTGGCTGTCACACACAATCAAACAATGTGTTTGAAAATGGTTTAGCATCGACGTCACATTGTAGCATATTCAATGAATTAATTTGATTATTCAACAAATTAATTTGATTAGCGTAACCTAAAATTAAAAAACAAAACAGTGTTTCATATTCTAACTAGATTGCTGTTATTTAAATAAATAAATAGTTGCACTATAAATAACAAAAAATCATTCTAATATGGTAGTAACAAAATGCAACATGTTTAAAATTGGCTGTATTTGAGAAAAATTTCCTTAAACAGTAAAATTATTACACAATACAAAAATTGCTAGACAAAAGAAATCGGAGAACAAAAAGACTGAAAGCTGAACTGGAATGCTCAGCTCTAGAAGCAATTACTTACCTTGAAACACAGTGCTCAGGCGAAATGGACATTAAACTCCAACCATAAAACTAAAGGAGAACAGACCTGTCCGACTTATCGATCTGATCGCCAAATCCGACCGAGTCGACCACGGTCAACTTGAGGCGAACATTGCTCTCCCTCAGCTCTGCACACAATGAAACAAGTGCAAAATGAACAACTGAAGAATTAAACAAGCTCTAAATAAACAACTACTACGCCTATAGATAGAATTAAACAACCTGTAAATGAATAACTAAAGAATAACATAGGCTGCTGAACATCAATAAGCGTCGGTGTACTTTGTACGCGTGTGAAAATTTATCCTACATTTTTGAATTCCTCAAAATTTTTTATTTCTTTAATGACAACTTACCATTTCGATTCAGTCGCATTGATTATTCATTCGTACATGATTTTAAATTATGACAAGTTGTTCCTGTAACTGGACAAGAGTGAAATTGAAGCAGAGCGATGATACCGTAGGTGTGAGACTTGAGTCTGACACTGGGCAGGTCGTGACTGGCAGGCGCCGAGTCAAAGCTCGTATTGAACAGCGTATCGATCAGCGTCGACTTGCCGATACCCGTCTCACCTGACGACATTGCACAAATTGTGAGAAAAAGAAGAAGATCACGAAAAATACTTTGACTGTAGGCAGTAATGTAAATCTTTTATTCACTATTCACCATCAAGGCAGAACACAATAAACAAATAGAAACTTAAATAAACATACAGTTAAAGTAATATGCATTCCCATGACATAGTCAAAGATTTTTGTCGACCAAAGCACGTATTTAAAGCCGACAACTTCGGCTACATAGCTACAACATAACTTTTTGTGTTCATCAGCGCGATGCTCAGAAGTGGCATGTTTGCGTAGTCCAATGGTGAAGAACATCCAGACACAAGTCTTGGTTACATATTGGCCGTCCGCAAGAGAGGGCGGGGCTAGGGTCATATCAGACCCACGATCCAATAAACTCAGATATCTCCGCGCGTTTACTTCCAGCTCAAAATAAGACCAGTTGGCCTGGGGCCAAATCAGCAACCAGCAACCGTTTGATCACCAGTTAGTCAATCTCCATTCCAAAACAGGATATTCTGAACATCCACTAACAGGATATTCTGAGCATCCACTAACAGGATATTCTGAACATCCACTAACAGGATATTCTGAACATCCACTAACAGAATATTCTGAACATCCACTAACAGGATATTCTGAACATCCACTAACAGGATATTCTGAACATCCACTAACAGGATATTCTGAACATCCACTAACAGGATATT